>APFE031589633.1:12272-50981 GCA_000404065.3 Pinus taeda | reverse complement strand
TTTTAAGTTTACTTTTCTTTAAATTTAGCCGACATTACACCTTTAAAAATAAAAAAAAAATTAAACACTATTTATTTACACATGGATCAGTTGGATATATCCAAGATTCTTCCATGAATCTCCTAACGATGGGCTGTGATATTTAGCCTGAAACGTTGATTAAATAATTATTCACGCGGAACTCCACAACTCTCTTCACTAACAGGCTATCGCGTTGTGTTATGACTAGGCCATTAAGAGGAAGAAGCATTCCATTCTTTCGAGAGCATTTGTTCCATAGTTGAGCAAAGATAGCCAAGAGAGATAGGAGGTAGAGCACACGGAGGGGATCTGTGCACTGTAGCAGCCTACGGGCCACATGTATTGCTTCTTTGTACCTACAGCCATATTTGCAGATAGAGAAAGAGAGCGAATCGACCTCACCTTCCAGTTGTGTTTTCTCCCAAAAGGGTTTCCCAAAGCATATCTTGTGTCTTATATGCGTGTGTATGTGAGCTTATTTTGTCATTCTCTACTTTTTTGCATAATTTCCATTCACATGCATACACTAATTACAATAAAAGCTATAGATTTAAAAATTAAATAAAACTGTAATACTGTAGAATTTTGGATTTTTAATATAATATTGTTAGATCTGTTGTGACGAATTATTTAGTGGAATATCCATGGTAGTTTACAGATCAATTTTACGCAATGTGTGTCATGGTTAAACTTGGATAGGTCAAGTCTTAGTCTAATTTTGGTGTCAATGGCTTTGTCCTAGTGTCATTTATCATTTCTAAAAGTCTCATTAAGTTATGGGCAGTGGTTGAGAGTCAGGCCATGAAAAGGTGGCTCAAATTTGATGGTCACAAGCTCATAACTGGCTAATCTAGACTATAGCCATTGGGAGGTAGGGTTATCAGAGTGACTAGAGGGTTACAATTATTGCCTTGCCTTGCCATCAAAGTGAATGGGGCTCCAGAACACTGAAAAGGAAATTTAACTCAAGGTTTGGGCACTTGGAGTTGTTGTTTAGCTCTAGGGTGTCTTGTAGCACATGAGGGAAGTCAATACAGTTTTAGATTGTCGACTCCACTTCCTTAATTGTTGTTGTAGGGATACCCCTGCTTACACCCACAATATGCACTTAAATGCATCCACTTATTAGTCCCAGGTATTTAACTCTCAAAGGAGTCAAATCTTCAACCACAAATGGCTAAGGCCCTCTTTTAGTCTCATGTTGAATGATTCATAGACTTAACACAGTCCAAACATTAACCCACCTTTTCCTTTCTATCAGAATTTAATCACCCCGCTTAAACCTCCTATTGGGACTATTTACCTCCTCATAACCTTCATTATCCCTTTTATTAAAGCCTTCCTCAATCTCTCTTATCGGGACTGTTAAAACCCTTCGTAACCTTTAATAACCTTTTAACTGCATATATATGTATACCTTCCCTCTCTACACTGGTTACATATGTATTTGCACATAAAAGCTTCATTGGCGCTATATTCCTTTATAACCCATTTACAAAGGAATTATATGCAAAACACACCTTTTTCCAGCTCGGTACGGCCTCTACACAAATCCTGAGGTTACCTTTATCGCAATTACAATCGAGTATCGACTCCTCTACGATTTTTTGTTAACACTGGCTCTATCGCATTTGATATGCGATAATTCACTACAGGATCTCAATTATTATTAACCATGCCTCAATACTTTATCGGGTCTGCCTTATCGTATTTCCTCCAAACTCCGCTTTACAAAGTAAATACACAGAACGCTACTCCCAAAGCTTAAGACCGGAGCTCAAATAAAATTGAGTCCTCCTATCTAAGCTTTCGAGTCCGCGTCTTTCAACCATTGCTGAAGCACTCCTCCTTCCTTTCGCTGATCTCCGGTTAAATCAATCACCACCATCCATTTCCTTACCCGATCCAACAGTGTAAATTGGTTTCGGGTTGACAACACGCGTGGGATTTAACCGCCCGATAGGTGGTTTTCCCTTCCTCCCTTGTGCTATGTGTCCTCCATTGAATGGGATCGGATGCTTGACCCTACATACCACTTACCATTTCTTCGTTGCCAGAAATACTACTTAAGGCTTGTGAAACCACCCTTTCGCTGTGTTAACTCTTGTGCTCCTCCACATGTGATGACCGTCGATCTACTCCATCGGTTGGTTCCGATAGATCCTTTAGGTTCCTCTGTTGATTAATATTGACTGTTGACCACTGAGATCCAACGGTTACTCTGCGCCAACACCTCACTTCTCCTCTCGTCCCTTTTACTTAGACTCTACGCTATTTTCATTGGTTCCTCTGCGATTTTGGGGTTTTCTTCAAGGTTTTGGGTTTTCACTCTTCTGCTCCCTCAGAGCTTAACTCCATGAATTCTCCCTTCTCTTCCTCTCTAGAGCTTTGTCTGATTTTTTAGCTGGATTCCAAGATCCTTAATGACTCCTCTGAATCATTCTCTCCTCTTTGCGCATTCTATAGAACTCTGTCTACAACCCTGTTACAGAACCTACGCATTATTAACTTACATGTAATACAATCACTCGATATTCATTCCACACATCTATACAGTTCTGGAATAAAGCTTTGTACAAATGAACATAAACAATTGATTACATATCAAAGACTCTCTGTCTCTCATAGGCCTGATCTTCAATTATCAGCGGCCTCTCCCTCTACTTTGCCCGTAGGCTTACATTTATACCAGAAAGCTCTGTTTAACTAATTCTAGTTCCATTCCTAAATCTATTGAACTGACTCCTAAATCCTCTATCCTCTACGTCCACTTCTAATCTCCATTTAATTCCTAAGAGCTCTCCTTAGTTTCTCGAATCATGGAACTGCTTAAAGAGTCCTAATTGAATTTAGACTCTTTTGTCATTATTGCCCACTCATATTCTCATTTATTTGAGAGCATTTACAAACATCTCACATTATCCAATTAAATCACTTAAAATCCTAAGTATTACATTAACTTGAGACTTAGGAAACTAATTTCCCTAAAACACATTATTCCCCTATGTCTACTTAATTACAATGATTTTCTCTTGGGTTGAATGCTCCTGCATCAGACTCCCAAAGTAGAAAATATTCATGATCTCCTAATCATGTGTCTTCTGGTCTTTGTCTTCCTGGATCCCATACTTTGTTTTGTAACTGTCCAAATGTCTTGTTCCTTTGCTGCTGCTGTACTTTTGCTGTCTTCTGTTCCTTCTTCTTATCTTTGTCAATGAAGTTCAAGTTCTGATTGATCTTTCTTCTTGTTGCTACCAACTTTCTCCCTATGGCTTGTTTCATCATCAACTGCCACAATTCTTCAATTTCTTTTTCCAGCACATCTTTGGGCTAGTCCATATTATGCCATTTACTATTACCTCTTCCTCTATGCTTCAGGTTGTTGTTGTTGTCCACTAACACTTCAAATTTCTGTTTATTTTCTTCTGTATTTGCTCTTGCTATCATTGTAGGCATTAGTATTGCTCTGGCTATCATTGTAGACATTGCTCTTGCTCTGGTTATCATTGTAGACATTGCCTCCACCCAAACTTCCTGAATATCTTTAAGGGTATCTCCCTCTGCAACATCTAACTTCTGCATTGAACTTTGACTTTCCAACATTCTCTCGAGCAATTGAACATTTATGTTCCATGGATTAAATACTTCCACATAAACTCCTTCTTTCATTTTTATTTGTTTACTCAGCTGTGCCAAATTTCCTCCAATATTTGAAACTAAACCTCCACTCACAAAACAATTGTTAAAATAAAAAACACAAGGCTTTTGTGCCTTACTTTCCTTTGGCAACAATTTAGTTTGCTTCTCTGTTTCTTTCACCTTTGAGCACATGAGTATGATGTTTTGAATTCTCAACTAAATTCATAACACTGTCAGCTAGTCTCTTCTCCATACCATTTTCTTCAATGATGTCTCTCTGCTTTTGTTCACAGTAATGAACTTCTTCTTCCTTTGCCTGCTGCTGGTTAACTCTTCTTTGAAATTGTTTGATTCTTACTGCCTCCCTTTCATCCTTACCCTCTTTTTCTTTAAGAACCTCCATATCATCTTTAAACAATCTTTGTCCTTCCCCAATTACATTCATTGGATCATTTCTTTGGGACAACATTTCTTTAGTCTTCATTGAAATAAGATTTCCATCTTCCTCCTCTATGATAACTCTATCATTCTGCTGCCTACTCCCAGGTGATTCTTATGTCTCCTTCTGATTCTGAGATCTTGCCATCTCAGTCTTGATCTGAACAGATTTTAGATTCTGCTCCTTCTCTTTGACAAACTCTAAAGTTTGTTCATCTTCTTGTGATGTACCTGCAATCATCCACAAATTATTAATTTTAAAATTATAAGACCTAGCGGTCTTACTCGACTCTTTAGTCATCACATTTCCTTGCTGCTCTGAGTCTTCAGCGTGATTCAGCTCCTCAGGCTCAACTTCATCTCCTTCCTTCACAAGGAATGGTTCTTGTCTTGTAAGAGCTCCAATTATTAATTTGTCAATGAGTTCTTTGTGTTGTAATAACTCAATACTTTCCTCATTTGAGAGGTCTTCTTCATCATACTCTGATGCTCTAGAGTACCTTTTATCCCCTAAAACACATTGCTCCTTATACTTCAGTTTAAGAGCTCTATTCAGCTTCACTTTAGAGTATTCATCTTCTGTAAGATACTCCTCCATGCTTTTGATAGCTTCACAAGACTGTCTATCCTCTCCTATGCATCCTGCAAACACACCAAAACTATTAGGTTCAAAAACACAAGGCTTGATGGCCTTATACATCAACTCTTCATCTTCAGTCAGCATATCTTCATGCTATTTTGAGCTATCCCAATAGTCCATGAGATCTTCACTTGATCTCCATTCTTTATCTTGAGTGTAGTCTTCACTTTCTCCAAGAATTTCTCCCTATTCTAGTTCACAAATGTACTCTTCCATTTCCAACTCAACTTCCTTGAGTTTTTCCCTCAGCCACTTTACTTGCTTTTGTTGTAGCCTTCTCTACATCTCATGTCATTCCACTGGCTTCTTCCTTAATACCCAACCTTGTCTATGGCTTTCCTCAAGTATTCTCCTTAATGCATCGAGTTGTTCTTTTAACTCTGCAATCTCTTTGTCAATTTCCTCTTGACTCATCCTCTTTCCATTTGCCTTGGCATCCTCTTTCTTCATCTTTCTTCTGTTGTGGCTTCTTTGTGAACCTCTGATATGACTATCAGTAGTCATCTTCTTCTTCTCTTCTTTCATGAGCTCCTCACTCATCTGCAACAAGCCTCTGCAATAGCTAGTCCTCCTCACTGCAATCTTACCTCTCTAAGCTCTCCTCACTCATTCTTTTGGTAAGCACGGGTCCTCTACCTGGAACCTCCTCTTGAGCAACACCTTTTCTCCTTCTAGGCTTCTGCAATCTCTCATTCTCTCTTGAGAACACTTTAGTTGTCCTCTCTGTCCAATCTCTTGTTGGATTTTTCAAGTTCATTGCCACTTTTCCTTTAGAGTGTTTTCCTTACTCTGTTGTCAAGAACACATATGGTTCTCCTCTCACAGCTTCTCTTGCTGTCCTTTACTGAGATGCTTCATTTGAAACCACAATCTTCAATTTCAATTTGAAACAAAACACACCATCTTACCTCTAAGATCTATGTATGATCTTGTTCTCCCATTCTTCTACACTTTGAATGGATTGTCCTATGTTTGGTCTCCATGTCCTCTTTCCTTCAGAACTTGTACTAAGCAATCTTGCTCTCGCTTTTCTTCAAGGAATCCTCTGTTCTTGTCTACTCCAAGCCTCTACTGAAACTGCTACAATCTCCCAGGAATTTCAAAAGTTCCCCTTACAATCTTCGGTTGTAGTCTCTACCATTCATTCACTTAACTTATGCACATTACCTTCTTCTGTGTGCAAACTCATTTTCATAGGAGATCTTTCCCCACTCTGATTACAATTCTCCTCTGATACCACTAATGATGTAGGGATACCCCCGCTTACACCCACAATATGCATTTAAATGCATCCACTCATTAGTCCCAGGTATTTAACTCTCAAAGGAGTCAAATCTTCAACCACAAACGGTTAAGGCCCTCTTTTAGTCTCATGTGGAATGATTCATATACTTAACACAGTCCAAAAATTAACCCACCTTTTCCTTTCTATCAGAATTTAGTCACCTAGCTTAAACCTCCTATCGAGACTATTTACCTCCTCATAACCTTCATTATCCCTTTTATTAAATCCTTCCTCAATCTCTCTTATCGGGACTGTTAAAACCCTTTGTAACCTTTAATTACCCTTTAACCACATATATATGTATACCTTCCCTCTCTACACTGGTTACATATATATTTACACATAAAACCTTCATCGATACTATATTCCTTTATAACCCATTTACGAAGGAATTATATGCAAAACACATCTTTTTCCGCCTCGGTACGGCCTTTGCATAGATCCCAAGGTCACCTTTATCGCAATCGGGTATCGGCTCCTCTGTGGTTTTTCGTTAACACTGGCTCTATCGCATCTGATATATGATAATACACTACTGGATCTCAGTTAGTATTAACTGCGCCTCAATACTTTATCGGGTCCGCCTTATCGCATTTCCTCTAAACTTCGCTTTACAAAGGAAATACATGGAACGCTACTCCCAAAGCTTAAGACTGGAACTCAAATAAAATTGAGTCCGCCTCTATAAGATTTCAGGTCCGCACCTTTCAACCACTGCCGAAGCGCTCCTCCTTCCTTCCACTGATCTCTGATTAAATCAATCACCATCGTCCATTTGCTTACCCGATCGAACGGTTTAAATTGGTTTTGGGATTTAACCGCCCGATAGGTGGTTTTCCCTTCCTCCCTTATGCTATGTGTCCTCCACTGAATGGGATTAGATGATCGACCCTCAATACCACTTACCGTTTCTTCGCCGCCCGAAATACCACTTAAGGGTTGTGAAACCACCCTTTCACTGTGTTAACTACTGTGCTCCCTCACATGCAATGACCATCGATCTACTCCATCGGTCGGTTTCGATAGATCCTTTAGGTTCCTCTGTTGTTTAATCTGGACCATTGATCACTGAGATCCAATGGTTACTTTGTGCCAACACCTCACTTCTCCGCTCATCCCTTTTACTTAGATTTTACGTTATTTTCATTGGTTCCTCTGCGATTTTGGGATTTTCTTCAGGGTTTCGGGTTTTTACTCTTTTTCTCCCTAAGAGCTTAGCTTTGTGAATTCTCCCTTCGCTTCCTCTGTAGAGATTCCTCTAATTCTTCAGCTGGATTCCAAGATCCTTAATGACTACTCTGAATCATTCTCTCCTCTCTGGGCATTCTATAGAACTCTCTCTGCAACCCTGTTATAGAACCTGCACATTATTAACTTACATGTAATACAATCACTCGATATTCATTCCACACATCTATACAGTTCTGGAATAAAGTTTTGTAGAAATAAACATAAACAATTGACTACATATCAGAGACTCTTTGTCTCTCACAGGCCTGATCTTCAACTATCAGTGGCCTCTCCCTCTACTCTGCTTATAGGCTTAAATACCAGAAAGCTCTGTTTAACTAATTCTAGTTCCATTACTAAATCTATTGAATTGACTCCTAAATCCTCTATCCTCTACGTACACTTATAATCTCCATTTAATTCCTAAAAGCTCTCCTTAGTTCCTCGGATCATGGAACTACTTAAAGAGTCCTAATTGACTTTAGACTCTTTTGTCATTATTGCCCACCCATATTCTCATTTATTTGAGAGCATTTACAAACATCCCACATTATCTCATTAAATCACTTAAAAGCCTAAATATTACATTAACTTGAGACTTAGGAAACTAGTTTCCCTAAAACACATTATCCCCCCATGTCTACTTAATTACAATGATTTTCTCTTGGGTTGAATGCTCCTGCATCAATTGTACTTAGTGTGTTGAGTCATTTAGTATCCCTTCGCTCATGTTTACCTCAGGAAGCAGGTGAAAGTGAGTAAATGTGGGAGGTGGCATTACAGAGTCGTATTAGAGCATGGTTCAAATACTTGGACCAGATGGGCTAGATGCATGTTGTTATGCATGCATTGTCATGCATGATGTCATGATGCAGTTGGTATTGTCATGCATGATGTCATGGTATGCAGTTGGTATTGTTATGCATTGTGTTGGCATATTGATATGATTATGATTATACATGTATCGTGCTAATCTGGACTGATTTTACAGATGAGATAAGCCTCCCCTGAACGTCATTGAGGTATGATTTTGGTTATGGTATCTATTTGGTTTATCTAACATGTTATACTTGCAAGAAGAAGAGGATCAAAGATGATGAGTAAAATGGTGGACTAAATTTCACATGAATCTCCCTACAGATTAGCTGGACAATAAGGAGATGAGTATTCTCCTGATATAACAGACACATTTAGGAGTTTGAGGGAAAAGATCAGAAGTTGCAAGGCAAACAATGACAGGTTGATTGAGACTCGGGAAAGACTTGCAAGGGCACGAGAAAAGTAGGCAGAGGTTAATGCATTGGTCCTTTAGAGTTTGTCAAACTTGCAGAGACAAGGACAAGTGAGGATTAGTTAATAACATGAAGAGAAGACTAATGCGGCATATGGTAGCAGGTCTCACTCATAATAAAAGTTGGATAGAGGGGATACAGTCAGAGGTGGAAGATCATTGGATACACCTAAGATGAGGACTAGTACATATGGGTTTCATTCTAGTTCCTCATCCCAAAGACATCATCATCATCATCACCGCCATCATCCTCATAGGAGGATTGAGTACTTGCCCAAGGAATTCAAGAAATTCAAGCCTCCTACATTTGATGGAGAGATGAAGAAGTCATGAGATGCAGTTGCATGGTTTCTTGGGATGAAGAAATTCTTCAGATTGCATAACTATTCAGATAACATGAAAGCCAAAATAGTTACCATCAGTCTTAATGGGAAAGAATATATCTGGTGGGAAGATGTGAAGAATGTCAAAGGAATTCGAGAAGAAGAGTTGATTTGGGATGAGTTTGAGAGACTCTTCAAGAAGAAGTACCTATCTGAAAGATATTATAACGACAGAGCTAAGGAGTTTTATGAGTTGCACATTCGCTCCATGACATATGATGAGTATACTAGCAGGTTCCTGGAGCTGTTGAGGTATATGCCTTACCTCAAGGATGAGAAAGCAAAGATTCAAAGGTTCATTAGTGGGTTTCCAGTGGCATATAGAGACCGGATTGAGTTCGATTAGCCTCAGTTACTAGAGGAATCCATCAAGAAACTGAAGCATTGTTATAAGCAATCAAAGCATAAAATTGAGCGTAAACGTGATTTGAAGGGGAATGAGAAATTTAAAGGGAAGTGGCCACCGAAGAAGGGAGAAAGAGCGTATACAAGTGAGAAAGAGAATGTTGTTCCTTACAAGAAGTTTAATGTAGTTGAGAAGGGATATGGGTCGCAGCCTGGAGAGTAGAAAAATAGAGGTGATGGTAGGGTACCGTTGCAGTGTTGGATTTGTGGCAAAGATCATCACAAGAATGATTTTCCATTGTACCAGGGTGGAAAGATTCACATCTACAATGCGCAAGAGGCACAAATAGTTGAGGGTATCGGTCGTAGAAATCCTTGGATTTATGCAGCTATGGACAACAAGCAGGTAGATCACCATGCATCCATTATTGAGATGGAAGGTGAGCTCTGTGATCAAGTTGTTTCTATTTTGATTGACCCTGGATTGAATTACAGTTATGTTAATCATGACCTGGTGGATAAGTGTGGTTTGAGAAAATAAGTGCATGCAGAGTCTTGGTTGGTGTAGTTGCCTACAAGTATTAAGAATAAAGTTCATCATTGGGAAAGATCTTGTGCATTTGAGCTAAACGGTAGGCCTACAGCAACACATCTAAATGTGCTTCCATTGGGATCATATATCATGCTTCTAGGTATAGATTGGTTGCACCTCCACGAGACCAAAGTATATTTCTATGACATGGCTATTGAGTGCCTAGATGATAATGGGGGAAAAGAATCTCGCAGTCAAAGAAGAAGCCTACATCAGTGAGGATGATTATTGTTGAAAAAATGCAACAAGAAATTCCCAATTTGATTTTGACTTAATTAAATTGAGAAAATTCGAATTTCCACATCAACAGACAACTTGTCTGCAGTTAACTTGTCTGCAATTAACTTGTGTGACATGGCTTGTGTCACCCAGTTTACTCAGTAATTCGACTTGGAGGAGTTAGAGTTTAGTTAAGCATATGTGATTGCTAATTTGTAGCATTCAAGGTTAGTTCTTTCAAGTTGTTTTCCGTTAAACTAGTTCCAACTGTTGGAGGAAATAGTGGAAGGTCATTTGTGCAATGGGACTTTAGTCAAACTCAGTGATCATCCATTTCAATGATCAATCAACCCAAAATAGCTAGTGCATGCAGAGAATTCAAGTTCCCCAGTTGTGGTGGAGATTCCAAGGCAATGTAACATTAGTTGTTGACTGGCCTTGAGTGTACAGGTGTTGCATTTAGTTAGATGATCAACCTTGGGAATTGCTCAATCCATTTTGGAGAAATTCCTAAATAATAGGGGCTTAATTTATCGAGGATTTGCACAAGGAAATAAGGGCTCAAGTAGAGGTAGAAATTGACTAAATCTAGGTAAGATCTTCTCATTAATTAGAGAGATAGGTTATTCACTTACAGGTTGTGCACAACTGAGCAAAGAAATTGTAATAGATCTCTATTCATGAGATTAATGCAAGCAGACATTGGGTTTTTTAGCATATTTCTTTCCCTTGGAAATAATACTATGTGCATGTGTGTTATTTCTCATTACATGTTTGTGATTGATGTTCTAAATTATGAATTAAATTGCGCAGAGTAGTAGAGTAGGTTTGTGTCTTATGATTTTGTTTAAAACTTCATGAGCAATTGTAAATCTACACCATAATTTCTACATGGTATCAGAGCAGGATTCACATTAGAGCAAGAATTTTGAAGTTGTTTCTCAGGA
Organism: Pinus taeda; assembly: GCA_000404065.3. NCBI lineage: Eukaryota > Viridiplantae > Streptophyta > Pinopsida > Pinales > Pinaceae > Pinus > Pinus taeda. The sequence goes on along the minus strand of APFE031589633.1, from coordinate 39,951 downwards.
GGTTTGAATTTGTAGTTTAGTGTAGCAGGATCTCTTCAGAGCTGAGAATATGACCTTCAATGGGTTGAGACTAGAGTATTCATTGGAAGGCACCTCTAATTTCATCGCATGGAGGTGGTATTGGATGACAATGAATAGAGAGATGTTGCAAAACCAGCTGAATCTGATGTCCAAAACCTTTCTTAGTGAAAGAAATATGTAGCCAAGTTGAGGATAACAATATTGGAGGGAGTGTGAGACAACATTGTCACCATTCTTCACAATAAAGAAACTCCTTATGCAATGTGGCAGACACTAACAAATATGTTCTAGAATAATAATGACCACGGGACGCTAGCGCTCAAGGATAAACCTCGAAATATCAAAATGTAGAAGAATGACACTATCCTATAGTATCTAAGCAGGGTCACACAAGTTCGTGATGAGCTTGCAGGAGTTGGTGTTACTTTTCAAATTATGATTTGGTAAGCCTAGCCCTTCTAGGCCTTCCCAAGAGCTGACATAGCTACCACGATTCAGTGAACGAGAGGGAGAAATTACCGAATTGGTAACACTTATGGTCCGATTTGGTACAAGAGGAAATAAGGTGGAATACCAGACATGGAACTTCATCCAAGGGCGAGGATGAAGAAAACTTTGCATCAGTTGGAAAGGGAAAGAAGGGAAAGGGAGGAAATCTCAAACCAAACCAGAATCCAACCAAGGGGGCAAGAAGAAAAATTTATCAAAAATTAAATGCTTCCATTGTCATGAATTCGGGCACTATGTGTTATGAAACAGACTCACAAAATAGAAGAAAAGATAGATCAACGACTTCAAAATCAACCTCTTAAAGGGGGCAGCCTCCTTTACATTACACAAATGAAAAATTCTTGGATAATTCAAATAATGATACCTCCTTTCTATATATAGGAGTCTAAGGGGTCACAATATAATCAGAGTCGACATAACAATAATAATGTAAGGGCACAACAATAAAAATACTGGGCTTCTATGGGGCACAGTAATAACAATATGGGGAATACATGTGTACAATAATACAATAATGGGATTGCACTAATAACAACAAGGGGATACACTAGTAGTATAGGGACCTAACACTATGCCATGAAGTGTCCACACAAAATGGCAAGCAAGAAGACCTCAGGAGGAGTAGCGGGTGAAACCTTGGCTTCACAGTTTGAGCTTGACTTTACCCTTATCACATGCATGGCCAACACGATGATGGTGGGCGTGTGGTTCTTGGACTTAGGTTCATCGTTCCACACGACAGAGTGTAGAGACATTTTCAATGACTTGGAGGAGAAATATTTTGCAGATGCACATTGAGTTGGGGGATGACGGAAGGTACAAGACGACCGGGGTTGGTACACTCACCTTTCAAAGGGAGTCGGGATCCCCTCTTAGACTCAAGGATGTCATGTTTGTTCCAAGCCTAAAGAAAAATCTCATCTCTGTTGCAGTTTTGAAAGACTGTGGTTATGATGTAATCTTCAGCAAAGGGAAAGCATTCCTAAGACACATAGCCACGGGAAAGGTGAAGCAAATCAGGGTTCATGTGAAGAACCCATATAATCTAGATGCAGAAGACTGTGCTACATTAAGCATTAAGGTGAAGAAAGTACCGGTCCATGATGTTGGTGAACTTTGGCACAAAAGACTTTCCCATTTGCATCATGACACCTTGAAGATTATGGAGAAAATAACCATTGGCCTCCCTAAAGGAGTACTTGAGCAACAAGATGTATACAAATAATATACTTTGGGGAAGTACACAAAATCCACATTCCATGATTGGGACAACAAAGCACATGCAGTCTTGGAAAGGATACAATTTGATGTCTGTGGACCTTTATCGACAACCTCCATTACGAGGCACAAATATTTTATCATTTTTATTGATGACTTCTCACTAAAGTGTTGGATCTTCTTCATGCGGAAGAAAGATGAGACATTCTCCAAGTTCATAGAATTCAAGGCATTGGTTGAGAAAGAAACCGACAAGAAGGTGAAGGCTCTCAGGAGTGATAATGGAGATGAGTACGTGTTGAATGAATTCAATAATTTATATGCAAAAGAAGGCATTCACCCCACAACCCAGAACAAAATGGTATGGTTGAGAGAAATAATCATAGAATTATAGGAGTAGCGAGGGTGATGTTGCATGGCCAAGGCCTACTTATGCATTTGTGGGATGAAGCATGCAACACATCAATCTATTTACAGAACTGAAGTCCTCATCGAATTTTGTCATGATTACATCGGAGGAGGCTTTCTCGGGGAGAAAGCAGGATGTGTCGCACTTGGAGATTTTTGGAGTCTCTATTTGTTGCCATGTCTCCAAAGAATCAAGGAAGAATATTGAGCCAACAACAGAATTGGGGGTATTTGAGGGTTAAACAAAAAATCCCCACAATTACGATGTGTGCTTTCCATCCATGAGAATGATACTTGTGCGAAGAGATGTAAAGTTTGATGAGGAGAAAGTGATGCAGTGCTCTCCTTAGAGGGAGATTCAGATGTAGTATACCTAGGGGGGATAATATGGGGTACAAAGGGAGATACCCAAGGAAATAATGTAATAATGGGATGGACCATAGTTAATAAATAAAGTGGTTAACCCGCATCATGTAAGCGACCACAAGTAGTTAGCAATAATGTGATAAACCCATGGTATTAGATATATGGTATTCAGAGAACCATGCTAATGACCCATGGTGCATGTATGAATCCTATATAAAGGCTAGAGACTCGCCATTGAGATGGGAAGTAATATTGTATGAACAAGCATATGGCTTGTGGAGTGTTCTCCTTCCTTAAGGAGTGATTGTATGGTGTTGCCCTACCTCAAGGGTTTGATCAATAAAGAAGCATTTCTATATTTTGTGTTTGTAATTCTCTTGAGATTATTTACAATTATTGGGTATATTGGCATCATTTCATATATTTCTGGGTTAGATCTATTACAAGTGGTATCAGAGCATACGACTTGTGGAGTATACCCAGGGGAGATAGTATGAGGTACATAGGGAGATACCCAAGGGAATAATGTAATAATGGGATGGGCCATAGTTAATAAATAAAGTGGTTAACACGCATCATGTAAGGGACCACAAGTAGTTAGAAATAATGTGATAAGCCCATTGTATTAGATATATGGTATTGAAAGAACCATGGTAATGACCCATGGTATTGCATGTATGAATCATATATAGAGGCTAGAGACTCCCCATTTAGAGAGGTCAAGGAATATTGTATGAACAAGAATATGATTTGTGGAGTGTTCTCCTTCCTTAAGGAGTGATTGTAATGTGTTTCTCTACCTCAAGGGGTTTGATAAATAAAGAAGCATTTCAATATTTTGTGTTTGTTTACAATTATTGGGTAAATTGGTATCATTTCATATATTGCAGGTCAAATCGATTACAAGTGGTATCAGAGTAGTTTCTTGGACAAAGTGGTTTTTTTTTTTTTTTTTTTTGGGGCGACAAGTTTGTAGATAAGATCTGTAAATTCTGGTGCAAAATTTGAAGAAACAAATTGCAGATCTAGATTCTTTGCGAAAAAATACCCAATTTCAAAGAAGAAGAAGGTCGAATCAGAGTTCGGATGAGGGAGATATTGCTGATTTAAAAATTAGCTGTGTTGTAGAATTTTTTTTGACGAAAATTCGTTGACGACAGATTACCTATCTGAGATCCTCTTGACAAATTACCCAATTAAAAAAAAAATTGGTCAAATCGGAGTCCAGATGAGGGAGATATCATTGATTTAAAATCAGCTATTTTTAAAAGAAAATTGTGATGGTGGGACAGTGGCAGCGCAAATCTGAAATTTCAGTGCCTAGATCGGGATTTCTATCACATGGGAAGATGTAAAATGTTGTTCCATTTTCGAAAACAAGTCATAATAAGGATTCTGAACAATATTGATCGAACTGTGACCATTTTAAATTTTCGCCAAGTAAGTGATTTTTTTCAAAACCCTCTTCGTAGCTTCTAGCAAGAATTTTTTTACAGGGAACGATAAGGGTCTTACTATTGAATAATTGCTAGAAAGACAAAATTCATTATGGATAAAACATTGGAAATGTTTCATAGTTGTTCATTTTAAAGATGAGGCAACCACATGGTGGGAATCACTTAACAGAATGAAGTGGTTAAACCTTCCCAATGAAGAATTTGAAAAACTATTGTTAGACAAATGGTCTCATCTTGGAAAACAAGATAATGAGAAACACATGGGGTTATTTTATACCGGTATTTTATTATTACAAGTTCATGGATGTATTCAAAAGGAGAAGGTCATTGTGTCTATAAATACTAGTTGCAAGCAAAATCTTATAAATGTTAATTTGGCAAAAAAATTGCAAGTTCTAGTAAAAAACATGGAAAACACACAAGTTGATAATGAGGATGTTCAAGTTTATAAAGATCTGAAGATTTCTATGGATAATTATGTATTGCATTCTGATTTTTATGCTTCAGATATGGATAATGTGGATGTTCTTTTGGGATACCCTTCAATGGAATTTGTTGGTACTATCAACATTAATGTGCAAAAGAAATCCCTGAAGCTTTGGTATAAAAAGAAGAAAATTACATTACAGGATATTTCCATCGATAAATAGGTAGAGTCCAAGGGGGCTGAAGCAGAAGATGTTGCAGGTACACATCAGATGAGGAATCAATTGTTGAAGTAATATTGGCAGATAAGAAACAATTGCAGGCACCACAACATGTACTAGATACCCATCAGGCTCCATTAGGTGGTGAATTAAAGAGATCTACACCGTTGGTTAAAACTTCAACATGTCACCACCTACATCACCCAACAATAAAACAACCAACACGATGACAACAAATTAGCCACAACGACAATGACCCCTGCACTACAGATAGAGAGGGGCGACAATCCAACCACAACACATCAACATAGAAGAGCCGTCAGGTTCAACTTCCATCTCAAGCGAGCGAGGCACCAGCTAGATTGAGGGTTCACATTTCTTTTGGATGGATAGATGCATGTGCATGGTACCAATGGAATACTCTATTGAGTAGATCTTATTATTTGGGTTCTTCTTATGTTTCAGGGACAAAATGTGTTTAAGGGGGGTGGAATGTAGTATACCTAGGGGAGATAGTATGGGGTACATAGGGAGGTACCCAAGGGAATAATGTAATAATGAAATAGGCCATAATTAATAAATAAAGTGGTTAACCTGCATCATGTAAGGGATCACAAGTAGTTAGCAATAATGTGATAAGCCCATTGTATTAGATGTACGATATTGAGAGAACCATGGTAATGACCCATGGTATTGTATGTATGAATCATATATAGAGGTTTGAGACTCCCCATTAAGAGAGGTCAAGGAATACTGTATGAACAAGCATATGTCTTATGGAGTGTTCTCCTTCCTTAAGGAGTGATTGTATGGGGTTTCCCTACCTTAAGGGTTTTGATCAATAAAAAAACATTTCGATATTTTGTGCTTATTACAGTTATTGGGTATATTGGTATCATTTCATATATTGCAGGTGAGATCGATTACATTAGATCCCACCAGAAGAGGAGCTTTTAGCTCTAAAGGAGGAGCCTCAGGCAGTTGTGGAATAGCCACAAGTTGAGGAGCAGAGAGTGGAGACATCCACTCAAGTAGAAACATCCAAAGAACTCATAAAAATAACTAGGGAAGTTAATAGATTTGTGTAGGATGCGATGGAGAATGTGGGAATGATGGGTCCCATCAATAGGTATCTTTTGGAGTTAATTGTGCTATCCTCAAACCCTTAAAACGCTCATTTTCTCAATTAATTCATATTTTTAGCCATAATATGCTTAGTAGGAAGACTAAAAGGTGTTTTCCATATTCTATGGCCTAATGTGATTAATATGAAAGTCAAAGAAGCATTTTTGGATATATTTACCATGCAGGGGATTGATGGGAACACCTAGAGAGAATATAGGGAGGTTGTCCACCTCATTAACTCCCTAACTTATATTGAGATCACAAAATCCTCTCCAATGGCTCTAATTCATTAGCAGTTGAGGAACTCCAAGTGAATGACAAGGACAAAGGGAACGAGATCCACAAATCTCGAAATTTTGGAGGAGAGCATTCCTCCTTTCAAGGAAGTCGCCCCTCAATCATTCTTGTATAAGTAAACTTGTTGAAAGGATCAATAGGATTTGAATTTTTGTTGCAGCTAACTGTAGATATTGAACCGAGTGCTTGACATTGTTATTGCTAACTTTTATATGATGTACGAGACTATTATTTTATGTTAATGAGAAGTTTACCATTGATCTGCATCTAGGTTAGTCTTACAGGGTTGAAACCCTTGGGTTTGGGCCCAACCTAGAGGATTTTTCCCCTCTCTTGTATTTTCCTTCTTGTTCTCATTTCAAAGCATTGCAATCCTTCTCTTGTTTCAATAGATATTATATCATGAAAACTTGTCCATCACCTTTCTTGTGGGAAGATTGATTGGAAAGATATTCAATAACAATCCAAAATATTATGTTTATGATTTCTTGGAAATGGATAGATGTTAGTTGTGATCCTTTTGCATGCATATCCTCTACAGCTTAGGAGTTAGTGTCATTTGTTTAGTGAACATAGTAGTGTTGTGGGATAAATAGATCTTAATCAAATTCAACTCATCTTTTCCATGTTAATTTATTTCATTGTGTTTTTAATCATTTTATGCGTGTATTTGGATAGTTGCAAGGACTATGTTGATCTATAGAGGTGGGCATAAATTCCCACATTCACCTGGAATTTTCCATCCTCCTCCTAGGATTCTCATGCTGCTCCCAACCTCTGTTTCCACAATCGCTCTATCAAGGTAAATACGAGGCACCACATCCATCAAATTTGGTGCAAGATAGACCTCTGAGGGGCGTTAGGCTTGGCCTATGGGCTCCCAAAACCTTCATTTATTACCTCCTACCTCCATCCACCTTCCTTCATCCCTAAGATACAATTTCCATCATCAAAATTCTCTCGGACCCCTCATGTAGTAAAATAGGGCCTCTTGTAGCAATACATGACCTCTTGTTGCAGCCTCCTGTAGTAGCCCTGTAGCTTTTATTTCTTCAACCAGTTTTGCTCCAAATTTGGACTCTCGCCTAGTTAAGTTAAATAATATCCCCCACATGGTGATTTACTAATTAGGGAAGACCTTAGGACCACTCTAACCTCATCCTTCCATCATTGCAACCATCAAATAACAAAACAGAGTTAGATTTAGCAATTTTTTTTCATAGGCATGTTAAAGATGTGATTTCTCAATTTTAGCAAGTGTGAGTAGATAAATATGCATGCAAGGTAGGTTATTGGTTTGAATCAATTATGAAAGTAGAGTAGCATGAGTTATTTATGCAAATATACTAGTTTTTTCCTTATGCAACTTCAATTAACATTCACATTTGATGATTGGTATTTTCACCTTGGTAGCATAATCATGTTTATTTATGCTTTCATAAGAGGTTTTCACTATAATTAGTTGGAGGAATGGTCTCTAGATATCCTGATATGATTTTATGGATATGAGTGACATGAGTATAACCTAACCTACTGCGCACATAGCATTGTCACCTCTAATATTGTATGAACCCCAGGTTGATAATATGAGTTGAGAAGCCTTTGCAAGTTGCAACATTCTTGGTGCAATACTAGGGCTCATCAGGGAGCTCCTTCAAATTTGCACGGGCATAGGAGGTCACCTGATTGATACACTAGCTACATGGCTCAAATGATTGAGCTTGTAGAGATTAATCCATTCTCTTTTGAGGAAGTAGTAGAGCAGCCTATATGGGTTGATGCAATGATGGAGGAATACAAATACATTGTAAAGAACAATGTTTGGGAAGTGGTCCACAGAACGACAGATAAATCAGTTGTGTGTTTGAGATGGATCTTCCAGGTTAAGCATGCAGCAAATGAAAGCATGGAGAAGTATAAGGCCAATTTTTTGGCCAAGGGTTACTCTCAAGTTGAGGGAATTGACTATGAGGAGACCTTTGATCCTATTGCAAGGTGCTCATCCATTAGATCAATTATTGCACTCGCTACATAGATGGGGTGGAAGATCCACCAGATGGACGTAAAAATAAAATTTCTTGATGGGGTTATTAAGGAGGAGGTGTTCATCAAGCAACCAAAAGGTTTTGAGACATTTGACCGAGAGTCTCATGTGTGCAGACTCAAGTGATCACTGTACGGTCTCAAACAAGCACCCTGTGCTTGGTACACCAGGATCGATAACTATCTCACTAGTTTGGGATTCACCAAAATTGAAGCAGATACAAACCTCTATCATATCTTGGTAGGAGGTAAATTGCTTATTATTGTCTTATATGTTGATGATTTGATTTTAACTAGTGATGAGAAGTTGATCAGATCTTGCAAGGAGGACCTTGCAAGTGAATTTGAAATGAAGGACATGGGTCTCATGCACTACTTCCTCGGGTTGGAAGTATGGCAAGACGATGGGGAATTATTTGTATCTCAAGGAAAGTATACAAATGAGATACTGCAGAAGTTCTGCATGGATAGTTGCAAATCCATGGAGACAAATCTAGTAACTAACTGAAGGAAGGAGGATGCCTCTTCAGGTGAGGAAGTGGATGCTACCATCTATTGGCAACTAGTGGGTTCACTGAAGTACTTTGTTAACACACGACCATATATGTGTGTTATGATGTCATCTAGCTAAGCCAAGCTATGGTTAGCCCAACCAACCTCAGAGGTAATACCTAGTTTGGACTATGGTACAAACAGATAAAGGAAGTGAAGTTGTGTTGCTCCAGAGATGCAGATTAGGTGAGGAGTCCATCAGACTGAAAGAGTACATTAGGTGGAATTTTTAGTGTTGGGTCCACAATTGTTTCCTAGTACAACAGGAAGCAAAGATTTGTGGCGCTCAACTCAGTAGAAGAAAAATACATGGCTGCAAGTAAAGCAACATGTTAGGTGATCTGAATGAGAAACATACTTGTTGGATTGTTTGGTCAGATGATGGATCCAACTATGATCTATTGTGATAATCAAAGTTGCATTAAGATTTATGAGAATTTGGTATTTCATGATCGTTTCTAGCATATAAATATATGGTATAACCATTAACAGGATTGTGTGTAGAGCCAGATAATGTTGCTACAATACATTTCGACAGAGGAATAATATGCTGACATTTTGACAAAAACCTTGTCAAGAGGTAAGTTCGAGTTCCATAGGTGCAAGATAGGGGTGGTTGATAAACCCTTTCTTGTTGAGAGGGAGTGTTGAAAAAATGCAACAAGAAATTCTCAATTTGATTTTGCCTTGATTAAATTGAGAAGATTCAAATTTCCACATCAGGAGACAACTTGGATGTAGTTAACTTGCGTGACATGGCTTGTGTCACCTAGTTTACTCAGAAAATTCGAGTTCAAGGAGTTAGAGTTCAGTTAAGCATGTGTGACACTTGTAGCAATCAAGGTTAGTTATTTCAAGTTGTTTTAAGTTAAACTAGTTCCAACTGTTGGAGGAACTAATGGAAGGTCGGTTGTGCTTAGTGGATGATTTGATAAGTCTGGTCCTTCTAGGCCTTCCCAAGAGCTGGCATAACTACCAAGATACGTTGAATGGGAGAGAGAAATTACTGAATTGGGAATGCTTATGGTCTGATTTAGTACAAGAGGAAATAAGGCAGAATACCAAATATGAAACTTCATCCAAGGGCAAGGATGAAGAAAAAAATTGCATTGGTTGGAAAGGGAAAGAAGGGAAAAGGGAAGAAATCTCAAACAAAACCATAATCCAACCAAGGGGAGAAGAAGAAATATTTGTCAAAAATTAAATGCCTCCATTGTCACGAATTCAGGCACTATGCCACCAAGTGTCCACACAAAAAGGTGATCAAAAAGACCTTAGGAGGAGCAGCAGGTGAAAACTTGGCTTCACAGTTTGAGCTTGACTTTACTCTTATCACATGCATGGTCAACATAGTGATGGGGAGCTTGTGGTACTTGGACTCAAGTGCATCGTTCCACATGACAGGGTGTAGAAACTTTTTTAGTGACTTGGAGGAGAAAGATTTGCAGTTGCACATTGAGATGGGGAATGACATAAGGTACAGCACGACCAAGGTTGGTATAGTCACCTTTCAGAGGCAGTCGGGATCTCGTCTCAGACTCAAGGATGTCATGTTCGTTCTAGGCCTAATGAAAAAACTCATCTTTGTTGCAGTTTTGGAAGACTATGGTGATGATGTAATCTTCAACAAAGGGAAAGCATTCCTTAAACACATAGCCATGGGGTAGCTGAAGTAGATCAGGGTTCATGTGAAGAACCTGTATTAGCTAGATGTGGAAGATCGTGCTACATTAAGCACTAGGGGGGAGAAAGTCTAGGGTCACAATGTATTTTAACTTTGGCACATAAGACTTGGCCATTTGCATCATGGTGCCTTGAATATTATGTAGCAAATAACCACTGGCCTCCCTAAAGGAGCACTTGAGAAGAAATATGTATACAAAGGATATACTTTGGGGAAGTACACAAAATCCACATTCCATGATTAGGACAACAAAGCACATGCAATCTTGGAAAGGATCCACTCTGATGTCTGTGGAACTTTCTCGATATCCTCCACTACCAAATACAAATATTTTGTCATTTTTATTGATGACTTGTCATGGAAGTGTTGGATCTTCTTCATGCGGAAGAAAGATGAGGCATTCTCTAAGTTTGTATAATTCAAGGCACTAGTTGAGAAAGACGCTGACAAGAAGGTGAAGGCTCTTAGGAGTGATAATGATTAAGTGTCGAATGAATTCGAAAATTCCTGTGCGAAAGAAGGCATTCGACGAGAGTTGACAACACCCCACAACCCATAGTAGAATGGGGTGGCTGATAGAAAGAATCGTAGCATTGTGGGAGTAGTGAGGGTGATGTTGAATGACCAAGGCCTACCTCTGCATTTGTGGGCTGAAGTACGCAACACAATAGTCTATTTATGGAACCAGAGTCCTCATCGAATTCTGGCATGATTACACCGGAGGAGGCTTTCTTGGGGAGAAAGTTGAATGTGTCACACTTCAGGATATTTAGAGCCTATTTTTACTGCTATGGCTCCAAACAATCTAGGAAGAAGCTTGAGCCGACAATATAATTGGAGGTATTTGTGGGTTACACAAAAACGCCCCAGAACTATCGTGTGTACTTGTCATCCCTCGGAATGACAATTGTGTGAAGGGATGTGAATTTTGATGAGAAGAAAGCAATGCAGTGCTCTCTTGAGAGGGTGTTTCATATCCCACAAGAAGAGGAGATTTTACCTCCAAATGTGGAGCAGCCACAAGTTGAGGAGCAAAGAGTGGAGACATCCACTCATGCAAAAACATATAGAGAAGGCAGAAAAAGAACCAAGGAAGTTGATAGACTTGTGTAGGATGCAAGGAAGAATGTGGGAGCTCATTCAAATTTGCGCAGGTAGAAAAGGTCAACTAATCAATACATTGGCTACATGCCTCTAATGACTAAGCTTGTAGAGACTAACCATCCTCTTTCGAGGAAGCAGTAGAGAAACCTGTATGGGTTGATGGAATGGTGGAGGAATACGAATCCATTGTAAAGAACAATGTTTGAGAAGTGGTCCCAAGACCAACATATAAATTAGTTGTGGGTTCAATATGGATCTTCAAGGTTAAACTTGCAACAGATAGAAGCATAGAGAAGTATAAGGCCATATTTGTGGCCATGGGGTACTCTCACAGTCATTGAATTGACTACGAGGAGACCTTTTCTCCTGTTGTAAGGTACTCATCCATTAGATCAATTCCTGTACTGGTTGAGTAGATGGGGTGGAATATCCACCAGATGGATGTAAAAACAACATTTCTCAATGGGTTTATTGAGGAGGACGTGTACATCGAGCAACCAAAAGGTTTTGAGACATTTGATCGAGAGTCTCATGTGTGAAGACTCAAGTGAGCGTTGTATGGTTTGAAACAAGCACTTTATTCTAGTACACCAGGATCGATAGCTATCTCAACAGTTTGGGATTCTCCAAGTGAAGTAGATACAAACCTCCATCATATCTTAGTAGAAGGAAAATTTCATATTATTGTCTTATATGTTGATGATTTGACTTTTCAAATCTTCCAAGGAGGACCTTGCAAGGGGATTTGAAATGAAGGACATAGGTCTCATGCACTACTTCCTCGGGTTGGAAGTATGGTAAGGACTTGGGGAACTATTTGTCTCTCAAAGCAAGTGTTTGACAATTCAATTGTCAAACCCGGGATCGTGAACTTGCGAAGTATAATTGCACCATATATGCTAGGAATCAACTTTCATTTCAAAAGAGAATCCTATTCTATTGAAAGAAATGGAAAAACTGAAATAAAACCTATTCATGAAAAATGTCTAAGATGACTATGCGCACACTTTCTTTTTCAAAATTATTTTGCTGGAACTTGGGAAGAAATATTTTAATCTATGAAATCGAGATGACAATTGACATGAAAGTTTACTTACTCTATTGACATGAAAATAAAATCTATTCTAGTGAGATGAAAGTAAATTTATTTTAATGAATTGAAAGTAAATTTAATCTAGAAAGCAACAAATCCTATACTAAGAAAGCATTGAATTTTTAAACTTGGAATTTAAATGCAACCTATTCTGAAAGCAGTGAGAGATCAACTAAAATTACTAATGTGTGCATTGTCAAGTTATAATCGTTCATTAGTATCTATCAAACAAATTGAAAAATAATGAATCAATGAAATGAGGCAATAATGTTTAATCTGCAAAATAACATAAACGGAATGAGCATGAAATAATGTAAACAATGCATCTAATCAAAAGACTTGAAATGAACATAAAGAAACTAAAAAAATAAATAAAACATTAGAATACATCCCATACTCATTAAGTGGCCATCCCAAAGTGCATGAGAGGTGGAAAGTTGAGAAAACTCTTGATCAAACACCAAATGAAGACACAACCATATCAAAGTGAACTAAAATGGTATTCATTACATCCATCATAAGCATAGTACGAATCCTTAACATCCAAAACTCTACATTGAAGCATGAGCATAGCTCCCAAACTTTTTCACACCTTTTGAGAGGAGAAGGCACTCCTATTTAGATAAAAGCTAAGATAACTAATTCATAAATGTAGATCCACAAATCTCTCCTAGATCCACAAATATCTCATGTGGTTACAACCATGTGTTGACATCTAGTAATTAGCATCTCTTTATACCTTCTCACAAATCTCTCCTAGATTTTATAGGAGACACTTATAAAAACTTCCATGATCTTTCTCCATGAAATGTATTTGACTGATGATCTCAAATCTTCAAGAGTTTGAAGAGGAAATTCGAATTTGAGTCTTAGAGGCCAAATATGACTATCTTGGAATCTTCAAATATGCCTACGCACATCACAAAACTCATCCAACTTTTAAATATAAGTGAAACATGTTATTTTTCTAATATTTAATCATAAATTCACTCAAAATACCAAAATAAATGTATTGAAAAATAATGTGTCTAAACCCATATTTAATTATGAAGATGGTCTTAGTGCATGGTTATGGAGTTGCGAAATATGGAAAATTCTGAAGCAAGTGAAAGAAAAGTGGGTGAAATGAATGATATTTTGGAGACCCAATAACAAGTATGCAAATGAGATACTACAAAAGTTCTGCATGGATAGTTGCAAACCCACGGAGACACCTTTACCAACTAACTAGAGGAAGGAGGATTCCACTTCAAGTGAGGAAGTGGATGCTACCATTTATCCGAAGCTAGTGTGTTCACTGATGTACCTTGTTAACACATGACTAGATATGTGCTATGCAGTCAACTTGTTGAGCCAAGCTATGTTTAGGACGACCAAATTATATTGGAAGGCAACTAAGCATGTCTTTGTAGGTTTTAACCCCGTACAGAAATTACCTGCATACGAATTCTAAATCACAGAAAAATAAACAATGCGAGAGCATAACACATAAAAAACACATATGCACAGAGATTTTCCCCTGGATCCTAAAATCGGGACTACCAGCTTGATTTTTCATTATATTCCTTTCAATGTTACAATACATATTTATACATGCCGAAGCATCCAATACCATGGACCGAAAAACCATCCCGTCCAATACCATGGACCAAAAAACCATCGATCCAATACCATGGACCGAAAACCATCGCGTCCAAAAAACATGTGCGAAAATCATGCACAAAACCATAGGTGGGTCCGCCCAACCTAACATAGGGTCCAAAACCAAAATTTTCTGGGGCGCTGCCCCGGAACCCATAAAGTGGGGTTACGGGTACCCCTCAAACCCCCTGTTAACTATGTGGAAAGAATATAACACAACCCAACAGTCTTATAGTACCTTAGAGGCACTACCCAGATTGGACTATGGTACAGACAGACAAAGGGAGTGAAGCTATGTGGCTTCAAAGATGCATATAGGGCGGGGAGTCCATCAGACTGAAAGAGTACATTAGGTAGAATTTTCAGTGTTGGGTCCACAACTGTTTCCTAGTACAACAAGCAAAGCTTTGTGGTGCTCAACTTGGTAGAAGCAGAATACACGACTGCAAGTCACGGAAACATGTAAGGCAATTTGGATGAGAAAGATACTTGTTGGACTGTTTGGTTAGATGATGGATCCAACTGTGATCTATTGTGATAATCAGAGTTGCATTAAGCTCTATGAGAATATGGTATTTCACGATCGATCCAAATATATAGATATATGATATCACCATTTATGGGGCTATGTGCAGAGACAGATACTATTGCTACAATAATTTCAATAGAGGAACAAGATGCTGAAATTTTGACAAAGGCCTTGTAAAGAGGGAAGTTTTAGTTCCATAGGTGTAGGATAGGGGCGGTTGACAATCCCTTTCTCAATTTGATTTTGCCTTGATTAAATTGAAAAAAATCAAATTTCCACATCAGGAGACAACTTGGATGTAGTTAACTTGTGTGGCATGTCTTGTGTCACCTAGTTTACTCACTAAATTCGATTTGGAGGAGTTAGAGTTCAATTAAGCATGCGTGATTTCTAATTTGTAGCAATCAAGGTTAGTTATTTCAAGTTGTTTTCAGCTAAACTAGTTCCAACTGTTGGAGGAACTAATGGAAGGTCAGTTGTGCAGTGGGACTTCAGTCAAACTTAGTGCTCATCCAGTTAATTGATCAATCAACCCAAAATATCTAGTGCATGTAGAGATTTTGAGTTCCCCAACTATGGTGGAGATTCCAAGGCAATGTAACATCAATTGTAGATTAGTCTTGAGTGTGCAGGTGTTGCATGTAGTAAAATTATCAACCTTGGGAACTACACAATCCATTTTGGAAAAATTCCTAAATAATCGAGGCCTAATTTCTCAAGGAATTGCACAAGGAAATAGGGGCTCAAGCAAAGGTAGAAATTGACTAAGTCTGGGTCAGAGCTTCTCATTGAGCAGAAAATAGGTTATTCACTTGCAGATTTTGCTCAATTGAGAAAAACCATTATAATACATCTTTATTCATGAGATTAATGCAAGCAGGAATTGGGGTTTTTAGCAGATTGCTTTCCCCTGGAAAAAATATTGTGTGCATGTGTGTTATTTCTCATTTCATGTTTGTGATTGATGTTCTAAATTGTGGATTGAATGCATAGAGTAGTAGAGTAGGTTTGTGTCTTGTGATTTTGATTAAAACTTCATGAGCAGTTTCAAATCTACACCATAATTTCGACAATTGCAGCTATGCAGGCTAATCACAACCATAGGAAGGGGTGTGTATTATTTGCGGTCCATATTTACAGTGACAAGGGTAAGGATGTTGAGCATGTGGAATTCCTCAAGAGGTACCCTATCTTGCAACAATTTTAGGATGTATTTCTAGCAAAGATTTCAAATTTTCCTCCCCAGAGTCAATTGGACTTTTCTATTAAGTTGGTACCAGGAGAAACACCAAAATCAAAGGAACCTTATAAAATGAGCACTCCAAAATTGGTGGACTGAAATTGTAGTTGAAGGAAATGCTTGATAAGGGATACATTAGACCAAGTGTATCAGCTTGGGGTGCACCAATATTGTTCGTAAAGAAGAAGGATGGTACATTAAGGTTGTGCATTGATTACAAGAAGTTGAATAAGGTAACCATAAAAAATAGAGATATATTACCGAGGATTTATGACTTGTGTGACCAGTTGAAGGTAGCAACAATGTTCTTGAAGATTGATTTCAGATCGGGATATCATTAGGTACACATCAAAGAAGAGGATATCTACAACATTGCTTTTCGGACCAGGTATGAGCATTATGAGTTTGTTGTGGTTCCTTTCGATTTGACTAATGCTCTAGCTACTTTCATGTGCTTGATGAATAATGCGTTGCCTCCTTATCTAGACAAGTTTTTTATTATATTTATTGATGATATATTGATATATTCTAAGAATGAGGAAGAGCATGCAAAACACTTAGCAATAGTATTGCGATTGCTAAGAGAACATCAATTGTATGCCAAGCTTAGTAAGTGTAGCTTCTTTCAGACAAAGGTACATTACTTGGGATATGTTGTCTCCAAGGAAGGCATATCAGTGGATCCATAGAAGACAAGAGCTATCATGGAGTGGGCATCTCTTAGGAATGTGGATGAGGTCAGATCATTCATGTGGCTACCAAGTTAGTACAGGCAGTTCATCAGGAACTTCTCATGGATTTCATATCCTATTTCATCATTGCAGAGAAAAAGGAATGAAATTTGAATGGACAGAGGAATGTGCAACAAGCTTTGAGTAGTTGAAGCAATTTCTTACAAATGCTCTAGCTCTAAAGATTATAGATCCAGATAAAGAGTTAGTGGTGTGCAAAGATGCTTGCAAGAAATGACTTGGTGGAGTCTTGATGCAGGAGGGACAGGTGGTGCGCTATGAGTCAAGGAAATTGAATAAGCACGAGAAGAACTATGTGACTCATAACCTTGAGTTGGCAATTATTATTCACGCCTTGAAGATGTGGAGGCATCATCTTCTTAGCAGAAGGTTTATTTTGATGAGTGACCATCGTGAATTGAGGTATCTATTTTACCAACCTAATCTGAATGCCAGGTAAGCTAGATGGTTGGCTACCCTCAGTGAGTTTGAATTTTAGATCATATACATTAAAGGAAAGGAGAACATGGTTTCAAATACTCTCATAGAAGAGTGCAGGTAAACCATGTTGCAGGTTTGAGCTCTTATGGGACAGATTTACAGGATCATATCTTATAGGTAGGACAATAGGATGACATGTATTAGCAACTTAAGTACAGGTTACAACAGAGTACAGGTGAACATGATATGGATTACCATCTCATAACAGATGGCTTGGTGAGATTTAGGGACAAGGTCTATGTGTCGGATGACGGTGAGCTCAAGAAGCTTATCTTGAGGGAGTTTCATGCCAAGCCATATTCAGGTCACCCAGGATATCAAAAGATGTTGACATCTGTGAAGAAGTTCTACTATTTGTCGAATTTGATGAAGGAAGTGGCAACATTTATTGCTATATGTCTGGATTGTTAGTAGATGAAAGCTGAATGTAAGTACCCAACTGGTTTGTTACAACCTATTCTGATTCTGGAGTGGAAATGGGAAGTCATTTCCATGGATTTCAGTACAGTTTTTATGAGGACATCGAAGCAGCATGATTCCATCATGGTTGTGGTTTAAAGGTTGAGTAAGGTAGCTCACTTCATTCTAGTGAAGACTACTTATTCAGCTAGTGAGGTAGCACATGTCTTCATTAGGGAGATAGTGAGGTTGCACGGTATTCTGAAGAATATTATGTCAAACAAAGATGCTAAGTTCACTTTCTGGTTTGGAAGGACTTATTTACATGTTTGGATGCAGAGTTGGCCTTCGTTACAACTTATCATGTGCAAATAGATGGACAAACAGAGAGGGCCAACAAGATTTTGGAGGATAAGCTGAGGATGTATGTCATGCATCAGTAGAGGAGGTGGGAGGAGTACCTTCCATTGGTTGAGTTTGCTTACAACAATGGTTATCAAGAGTCACTAAGGATGAGTCTATTTGAGGCACTATATGGGCAGAGTTGTAATACTTCCATCTTCTGGAGTGATCCAGTGAATAAGGTACTTATATGGCCGAACATGTTGGCGGAAATGGAACAAGAAATACAAGTTATCAAGAAGAATCTAAAGGAAACACAAGATAGACATAAGAGTTATGCAGATCAACACATGGAATTTAAGGAGTTTCAGTTTGGGGAGCATGTGTACTTGCACATTAAGCCTAAGAAGAGCTCCTTGAGGATTGGATCATGTGCCAAGTTGGCACCTCGATATTGTGGGCGCTCTGAGATCCTTGAGAGGATTGGACCAGTGGCCTACCGATTTGCACTACCTCTGATAGTGAAAGTCCATGATGTTTTCCATGTTTCATTGCTTAAAATATATGTGAAAGATGTTGATCATGTTATTGATTGATTTGTATTGCAGGTGGAGCCAAAAGGAGAATTCCATCCGAAAACTTAGTGCATATTGCAGTGGAAACAACTCATGCTCCGGAATAGAGCAATCAAGCAAGTTTAAGTGCAGTGGAAGCACTTTAGGCCTGAAGAAGATACATGGGAGATGGATGATCAGATGCAGGCTATGTATCCTTCATTATTTACCAGTGGAGGTAAATGAGTTTTTGGTATATGTACATATTTATGTATGGTTGATATTGTTAATACTATAATGAGCTATGTTATAAAGCTCCAATAAGCGATATGGTTTTCATGTGTCATGTTTGTCATGATGGTTTTGCTTTTGAGCAAGTTGTTCATTGAAAATACCACATCAAGCTAAGTTATAAAGCTCCATGGGCAATATGTTTTGGTTTTCAACAGTTTTGTTGGTTGTAGATGTCATAGAACATCGAGGACGGTGTTCCCCTAAGGGGGATTCTATAATAATGTTGGGTTAAAGTTCATTTAATAAAGTTAATAAAGGCAAAATAAGACCAAGGTCATGGGACACGTATTCCAAGTTGAATGTTGGGAAACATATCCTAGTGGGCATCACTTGTTGTTTATTATGGCTAAGGGGAAATTGGAAAAGGCATTAGTAAAGGATTTGAAAAGGAAAAAAGGTGTTACTGGTATTTTATTTATGAAAACAAAAGAAATTAGGAGAAAAAGGAGATGAAAGGCCACAAGTTACATGTGAGGAAGAAATTGAAGGAAAATAGAGGGAAAATGAAGAAATTAGAGGCACCAATAATAAAAAGGCTTGTGAGGATCAATTCATAGCTTTTGTTGGTTTAGCCCTTTTGTTAGTTGAGTTTTAGAATTGGCTTAAGAGAGGAGAAGAGCACCAAGAGGAGAAAGAAAGCAAGAAAGCAAAGGGAGGACAAGGAAAGAAAAGAAAAGACAAGAAAGCAAAGGAAATAGATGATCAAGCAAGGAAAGAATTGATCAAGTGGCTTCAACGAGAATACATGCAAGTAACAGGTTGCATGTATGATGTCCTAGCTTGTTTTGGCATGCATGCGTGTATTTGGTTCATTTTATGTCATTGACATGGGTTTTACCTCATTTGACAGTGGTTTCAGCCTTGCCTTGTAGTTTCTGGATATCCATGGTGTAATAGGATTCATTCTTGGTTGAGCTTTGGATTGTTAGAAGGTTTTGGATTTGGGTGAGGCGGTCTCAGGAAAATCCCAAGGGTTGGGGGGTGGAGATGGTTTTCTCTAGGAAGCCCTCAATAGGTGGGTGGAAACAAGAAAATTCCTCAAAGGATGGTGAAGGAATACTGAGGCATCCAAGATTGGTTTGGTTTTATGATCTTGGGACCGGTTTAGGTGAGATCACGGTAGTGAGAGGGTGGAAGTGGTTTAACCTCTGGATTCTCGTGGTTGTTTATGCATTAGTTTATCCCATGAGATCCCACATTTATGCTTGGAATATGACACGTGGGTGAATGGATGAAATAAAGGTTTGGTTCATCCCAATCTATGGTCGAATGGTACGTGGAAGTCCCTGACTTGGTTGGATTTTGCCTATGTTACTAGGAACTAAGTTCCTCTTGTACTTTATGAGCAAATGTACTTGTTATGATGTGGCTTTGATGATTGTTCTATCATTGTTATTGATTTGGTTATATACTAGTTATAAGCATGGTTTTATGACAGATTCAAGTTATGGCTCTTATCATGTTTGATTGGGAAATGAATGGTTATTGAATGCATAACCTAATAGATGTTATTACAACTATAGTGAAAGGGCATTAGACCTTCTTGATGATTCTCAGATAAATTTCAGATCTCTATGTTTAGATATGCATTCATGACCTACAGATTTCATGTTCGCTATGTGTTTGACGAAATTTGTGTCATGTTTAGACCTGGATAGGTCAATTCCTTATGTAATTTTTGTTTCAATGGCTTTGTCCTAGTGTCATTTATCATTTCTAAAAGTATCATTAAGTTTTGGGTAGTGGTTGAGAGTCAGGTCCTTAAAAGGTGGCTTAGATTTTGGGGTCGCAAGTTCATAATTAGGTAATATAGACTACAATCACTATGAGGAAGAGTCATCAAAGTGAATGGGGGGTTACATTCATTAGCTTTCCTTGTCATCAAAGTGACTGAGACTCTAGATCGCTAAGAAAGAAAGTTAACTCAGGGTTGGGGCGCTTGAAGTGGTTGTTTAGCTCCTACGGGTCCTATAGCACCTGAGGGAAGTCAGTGAAGTTTTAGATTGTTGATTTCATTTCCTTAACTGTACTTAGGGAGTTGATTCATGTCATAGCAGTGCTCTGCTCATGTTTACCCCGATAGGCCAATGAAAGTGGGTAAATGTGGGAGGTGGCATTATATTGAGACTCCCGAAGGTCTCCCACCTATTCATGATTATGATATTGCTATTCACGTGATTCCAAAAAGTGTTCCACTAAACATCAAACCTTACATATCTCCCAATGCCCAAAAGAGTGAAATTGAACATATGGCTAAAAAAATGCTAGAGACAGGTATAATTCAACCTAGCCAAAGTTATTTCTCTTCTCTAGTAGTATTGGTGCACAAGAAGGATGGATTATGTCGTATGTGTGTAGATTATAGAGAGTTGAATAAGCTCACTATTAAAGATAAATTTCCCATAACTGTCATTGATGAATTGTTGGATGAATTACATGGAAAAGTCTACTTCACCAAGTTGGATCTTTATTTTGGGTATCATCAAATTAGAATGAAGGTGTAAGACATTCCAAAAACATCATTCATAACTCATGAAGGTCATTATGAATTTTTGGTCATGCCTTTTGGCCTTACTAATGCACCTTCCACATTTCAAGGTTTGATGAATTACACTTTCAAACCCTTAGAAAATCTATGTTAGTATTTTTTGATGATATACTAATATACAACAAGTCTTGGAAAGATCATCTTCAACATGTTGACATAGTGCTTAAACTATTGGAGGAGAAACAATTGTATGAAAATCCCCTTAAATGTTTCTTTGGGGTAGAAGAGGTGGAATATTTGGGTCATGTTGTATCTCACGAGGGTGTTAAGGTAGACCCTAACAAAATTAAATCCATAAAGTAATGGAAAATCCCCACAACCTTAAAGCATATTCAAGGATTTCTTGGGTTAACAGGGTATTATCGCAAGTTTTGTAAGAATTATGGAAAAAAAATCAGCACCTCTAACAAGATTACTGAAGAAAGATGCATTTATTTGGACTCAGAAGCAACTAAGGAATTTGAGCATCTTAAAGAGGAAATGTGCCAAGTTCTGGTATTAGCTACACCAAACTTCAAAAAAACCTTTGTTGTGGAATGTGATGCCTAAGGAAATGGAAGTAGTGTTGTAATAATGTAAGAAGGAAAACCCGTTACATTTGAACGCTGTTCAATCAAGGGAAAGTATTTACACAAACCTATTTATGAGAAGGAAATGTTGGCAATAATACATGCCCTAAAGCAATGACACCCTTACCTAATGGGAAGACACTTCAAGGTAAAAAGCAAATCATGATAGTCTTAACTACTTTTTGGAACAAAGATTATCTTTAGAAGAGAAACAAAAATGGGTCACAAAGATGTTGGGTTATGACTTTGAAATCATCTAGAAAAAAGGGAAGCAAAATGTTGTTATAGATGCACTATCAAGAAGGGATGAGGATGTGGAAGAATTTCTTTGTGCCATTTCTATTATCCAACTTGATTGGATAACTGAAACAAGGGATGAATGGAAGAATGACGAAGAGGTGTAGACACTCATTCAAAAGTTGCAGCAAGATCCTAGTATATCTTATTCATTTATTTGGAAAAATGATTCATTATTGTATACATATTGCTTATATCTATGTAAGAACTCCCAACTCAAACAAAAGATTCTTTTGTAATTACACACCTCTCCTTTAGGAGGGAACTCGTGATTTTTAAAAACTTACCATAGGGTCAAGAAGGAATTTTTTTGGGATGGCCTTAAATCTGATATTCAGAAGTTTGCGGCAGAATATTTGGTTTGCCAATAAAATAAAGTTGAGACAATTAGGTATGTGTTCGAAAATTATATATTACAGAGCAATGGAACACATAAAATATTGCAGAAAAACAAACACAAAAAATGCATAAAACAAGAGAGACACAAATATACGTGGTTCACTCAATTTGGGCTACATCCACGAAGAAACAACCAATCCTTACTTTTATATTATCCAACAAAATGAAGAGATACAACCTACAAAAGATCCGCTGTGATTTCCTCTTTGCTCTCACACAATCTCCTCTCTCTTTCTCACTTAGAATACACATATACATAGCAGCAATACAATTCCCTCATATATAGTGAGGGGTTGCCTTCTAGGGAAAAAAAACCTTAAATTAAACATAACTTCTTCTGTCAGATCTCCACCTAATGAACGACCTAGCTTGACTACGAAATTACAACATTTTACAAGGCAATTTTACATCTATTTTTAGCTTCAAGGTTGCTACCCCCGAATCCTCGCTTGGGGGGGGGGGGGGGGGAAGCTGGACCTCCCTAGCAGTGAAAAAATAGGCGGTGTTGCTGCCCCATTATGAACTGGGGTCCAATGCGGCAATACCTTTGTATAAAGAAGATAATCAGGCTCCATACCCAACAATCTCCCACTTGGAGACTAATTATAGCAACTCCATCGCTGCTTCATTTGCTGGACAATGACTCAACTTTGGACCTGGTTGTTTCTCATCTTCATCATCATACTTGAAGACCAATTGCAACCGAGAAAAATATTAGTTTCTCCCTGGTTACAACTTTTGTTAACACATCTGCAGGATTCTGGCTAGTGTGTATCTTTTCCAGTTTCAACTGTCCATCTTCTAACACTGACTGTATGAAGTGGTGCTTGAGTTTCATATGTTTAGTCTTGGAAGGAAATGCTAAGTTCTTTGCAATATGAATG
Source organism: Pinus taeda (assembly GCA_000404065.3). Lineage (NCBI taxonomy): Eukaryota > Viridiplantae > Streptophyta > Pinopsida > Pinales > Pinaceae > Pinus > Pinus taeda. The sequence continues at coordinate 16,498 of APFE031589633.1, read as the reverse complement.
GCACTCTGGATGTCACTGTATAACCTACCCAACTCCTACTTCTTATCGAATCCATCCAAAAACCATTGTAACCAAATCATTTCTTTACTAGCCTCTGTAGCAACAACATACTCTGCTTCCATCGTTGAGAGTGCAACAACAATATGCAATTTTCAAACCCAACTGATAGTTATTCCACCTACGGTAAACACATAACCTGTGGTGCTCCTCCTATTATCTAATCACCTGCCATATATGCATCAACATATCCCTGTAGAGCAATGTTTGAACAACCAAAGCATAATGCTTGATATGTGGTTCCTCTCAAATACCTGAGAATCCACTTCACTGTCATCCAATGTTCTTTTCCTAGATTGTTCATGTACATGCTTACAACTCCCACTACATGTGCAATATCAGGCCTTGTGCAAACCATTGCATACATCATGCTTCCAACTGCTGATGCATATGGAACTTTAGACATATAATCCATCTCTTCCTGAGTCTTGGGACACATCTCCTTACTTAGTTTGAAATGGTTAGCCAAAGGTGTACTAACTGGTTTTGCATTCCAGATATTAAATATTTTCAACACCTTTTGTATGTACTCACTTTGAGACAATGATAATTTGCGATTTTTCCTTTCTCTACGTATTCTCATACTAAGGATTTGTTTTGCAACACCTAAATCCTTCATTGCAAATGAGTTTGTCAATTTTCTTTTGAGCACATTTATTTCCTGCATGTTATAACCTACAACAAGCATGTCATCTCTATACAATAATAATATAATATAGCTGCCATCATTTTTCCTTTTGAGATAAACACAATGATCATAGTGACATCTAGTATAACCTTGTTCAGACATAAACCTGTCAAATTTAGATACCACTGCCTTGGAGCCTATTTTAATCCATACAAGCTCTTCTTCAACCCACACACTAGTTTCTTCTTCCCTTTGACCTCATATCCTTTTGGCTGTTGCATATATATCTCTTCCTCCAAATCCCCATGGAGAAAGGCTGTATTTACATCTAACTGCTAAAGATGCAAATCTTTTGCTGTTACTAGACTTAAAATAGTTCCGATTGAAGTCATTTTAACAATAGAAGAAATATCTCATCAAAGTCTATACCTTTTTTTTTTTTTTGTGCAAACCCCTTCACCATAAGTCTAGCTTTATACATTTTTCTACTTCCATCTTCTTCCTTCAACCTGTAAACCCATTTATTTTGTAATGTTGTTTTACTTACAGGCAACCTGACTAAGTCCCAAGTCTGGTTATGTACCAAGGAGTCCATCTCTTCTTTCATGGCTAGCTCCCACTTCTTCTTGGTTTCTACTTGCACTGCTTTTTCATAACATTCTGGTTCATCAGAATCAGTCAATAATACATAATATATTGAAGGAGAGTGTCATTAAGGGGGTCTAGTTATCCTGGTAGATCTTCTAACACCACTTTCAGGTGTTTGAGGTGCCCGTTGTTGTGGTTGTTATGGCTGTTGATCATTATGATTTTTAGGCACCTTTACTTTCTCTGTGATCTCATCAAGCACTGTGTATTCTTTGTTTTCTTTTTCTTGTTTCTTTTCCTGCATCTGATCCTTATACACAACATTTTCATTGAATATGACATCTCTCCTCCTAATTATTTTGTGATTTTCATAATCATATGAGTGATAACCAAAATCATTAACACCATATCCAATAAAGGTACATTTCTTTGATTTTGCCTCAAACTTTGTTCTATTTTCTTTATTAATGTGGACAAAGGCTTCACAACCAAAAGTCTTTCAAAATGAGTAATTTATGTCTTTACATGTCCATGCCTCCTCTGGAATACCTCCATCCAAGGAACTTGAAGACCCTTTGTTTATTAGATAAACAACAATATCTACAACATCTACCCAAAATTGTAAAGGCAATCATGCATGAAATCTCATGCACCTTGCATGCTTTATGATTGTCCTGTTCATCCTTCCTGACACACCATTTTCTTGTGGTGTTCTTGGAATTGTCTTCTCTCTGCGAATGCCATGCTCTAAATAGTACTTATCAAACTCTTTGCTGCAATATTCACCTCCATTGTCTGATCTGAAACACTTCAACCTTTTTCTAGTCTCATTTTCAACCAAAGCTTTCCATTTCTTGAAATTATCAAATACATTAGATTTATTTCGAATACAGTAAATCTAGTTATTTTCTGGTTGCATCATCAATAAAAACAACATATTAACGAGAACTACCGAGAGATGATACCTGAGCAGTTCCGCACACATCTGTATGCAAAAGCTCTAATTTTTCGCTCTTCTTTTCTTTCCCAACTCTGAGGAAGCTGACTCTCTTCTGCTTTCCTTAAACACAATTCTCACAGAATTCCAAATCAACATGCTTTAAACCTAGCAACAAATTTCTTGAGTGAAGAATCTTCATCCCCTTCTCACTCATGTGCCTGAGCCTATGATGCCACAATGTTGTATCTTCTCCTGTAGAGGTTAAAGCATTAACATAATTAGAAATACCATTTCATAAATACAATTACCAACCTTTTCTCCTTTTTTCCATTATCAGGGCTCCTTTATTGACCTTCCAAGTTTTATCTGTAAAAGTAGTTACACAACCTTCACCTCCCAACTACCCTGTTGAAATTAGATTTTTCTTCAGATCTGGAACATGCCTTACCTCCTTCAATAGCCATTGGTTTCCATTATGTTGTTTTAAAAAAACTTTACCCATTCCAATGATTTTACAGGGTTTATCATCACCTAAACGAACTTGTCCAAAATATCCTTGAACATAATCATGAAAATGTTTCCTATCAAGTGTGGCATGGAATGAGGCCCTTGAATCTACCACTCAGGCATCAATAATATTTTTTAGTGAAAGAATCAAAGCATCTTTCAACACATCACCTGTCACATTCGCTTCATGATTGTTTTCTTGTTGTGCATCTCCTTCTTTTCCCTTCTGAGACTTACAATCTTTCTTCAGGTGTCCTTTATTCCTGCATTTATGGCACACTATCCCCAATCTGGACTTGGATCTGCCTTTCCTTGACTTGCTGCAATATCCTGGCTTTTTCGTCTTTCCATTTTATTCCCTTAGTCTCTGCAGTCAATGCATTACCTGATGTCTCATCGGGGCTTTTTTGTCGCATTTCCTCGCTAAGGATTGCACCAACAACATAATCAAACTTTAAAGTACGAGATCCCGAGACATAGTTACTAATGGCCATAACTAAACCATTCCAACTTCCTGGCAATGAACACAAAAATAACACAGCCCTAACTTATCATCAAAAGTTACCCCTATAGAACTTAACTGACTAGTAACTGTATTAAATTCATTTAAATGACCAACAATAGATCCATCTTTTGACATCTTCATATTAAATAAACGCTTCATAAGAAATACCTTATTTGAGGCCCAAAGTTTTTCATATAGTTTGGCCAATGCTGACATTAAACCCTCTGTTGTAGTTTCCTTTGAAATATTAAAGGCTACTGATGCTGCTAGGCATAGCCATATTGTTCCAAGTGCCTTTCTATCAAGAATATCCCATTCTGTGTTTTTCATACTCGTCGGCTTCTTTGTATTTCCGCTCAATGGTAGGTACAGATCTTTCTGATACATATAATCTTCCATCTGCATCTCCCACAGCTGGTACTTTTGGTCGTTAAATTTTTCGACCCTAAACCTACCATGTTCTTCCATTGCTCCCACTCGAACCAGGAACCCTTCTCTCCTGCGAGTTTATCAACCAAATAGACCTTTGACTCTGATACTAGTTGTTAGAAAATTATATATTATAGAGCAATGGAACACATAAAATATTGCAAAAACACAAACACAAAAAATGCATAAAAAAAGAGAGACACAGATATACGTGGTTCACCCAATTTGGGTTCTACGTCCACGGAGAAACAACCATTCCTTCCTTTTATATTATCCAACAAAATGAAGAGATATAACCTACATTAGATCTGCTGTAATTTCCTCTTCGCTCTCACACAATCTCCTCTCTCTTTCTCGCTCATAATACACATATTCATAGCCGTAATAAAATTCCCTCATATATAAAGAGGGGTTCCTTCTAGGGTAAAAAACCCTAAATTAAACATAACTTATACCGTCAGATCTCTGCCTAATGAACGACCCAGATTGACTACGAAATTACAACATTTTACAAGGAAATTTTACATTTACTTTTAGCTTCAGGGGCAACCCCCATCGGGGGGGGGGGGGGG
>APFE031589625.1:151286-264995 GCA_000404065.3 Pinus taeda | reverse complement strand
AAATGAGATCCTCCCCTCAAGCCCGTATCATGGTCTCCTCCTATCAATATAGCAGAGCTCTCACGCTATAATATGGATACTAGATCTAACACCCTTTCCTCTTGATATATAGGTCCATTCTATCCTCTAGGAGAATGTATCTAGACACCTAGGGGCTTGAGAAGTTAGTAAACTTCTACAATAATGGACCCCTAGCCAACTCATACACAAATGGGTCAAGTTGATCTCCTTGGAAATGACAAACTCTAGAAACCTTTTTCAAAAATATGAGTTTTTTCTCAATTATATCAATTATGAAATAATTATAAAATTGTGATAAAATAATTATGAGAAATAACTCAATCATGTAATTCCAGCCTTTTAATATGGACTAAATATCACATAAGTAAAAGAAAAGGTGAAAGGGAATGCATTTTAGCCAGCAATTGAGGTAAGTTGAACTTGGGTTTCTCTCACTATAATGGAGTGAAAATAGGCTTATAACAACATTATTATCCTTGGGTCTAGGGACAAGCTCCCAATTCTTCTCAATTTGATCTAATTCTTCATTCATTACCTTCACCGAGAACTTGTCTTCACTCGCCTGACTAAGACTTTTGGGCTTGATTTGTGTTTGTAACTGTGGGGCAAGATCTACGTAACTTGCACTGCCAGGAATATCCTCCTAGTTTGAACACCAAGTCTATGATCACTAATAATTTGACCTTTTGGGTGTTGTTTATACACATACCTGGAAGGAATTTTGTGCCTCTATGTTTTATCCTCTTCTTCATCTTCTTCTTCTATTTTTATTTCTTCCTAATCCGAAATCTAGAGGCTGAATATTCTTCTTCACCTGAGATCTTGTTTTCTTTGAATCACTTTGAACATGGCAGTATCACATCCACTACAATATCAATGCGATCTTCAACCTTTTTTGTCCTCTTGTCGAAGCACTTGCAGCCTTTAATTTTGCCTAAGTACCGAAGAACTATACCCTCATCAACTTGAGAGTCAAATTTTCCAAGATCCTTATCATTTCTCTTGGTATAACATTTGCTCCCGAACACATTGTAGTATTTCACTGATGTTGGTATCCCTTTCCATAATTCATAAAGTGTCTTATAACTATTATGCATGAGTTGTGTCATGTTTGCTAGATAGAAAGTTGCTTGTGTTACTTCTCCCCAAAAGGTGAGTAGAACCTCCCCTTCATCCATCATTGCTCTGGCCATCTCCTGAATTGTTCAGTTCTTCCTCTCTACTACTCCATTTTATTGTAGTGTTCTAGCTATTGAGTACTACCTTCGTATGTCATGTTCTTCACAAAATTTTCTCAAACTCTCTTGAGTTGAATTGTCTTCCTTTGTCTAATCTTTAAGCATTTAATATTTAGATCTTTCTCATTTTCAATCTAAGATTTAAATATCTTAAACTTTTTCAGAGCTTTTGACTTTTCTTTCAACAACATTATCCATGTGGCCCTCATAAAATCATTAATAAATAAAATAAAGTACATTTCTCCTCTTGGGCTATTTGTTCTCATAGGACCATAGATGTCAGTGTGAACCAACTCCAAAGGCTTAGAGGTTGAGAACTATTTTGTCTTAAACTAAGTCTTTATCTACTTTCCAAATTAACAGAATTTGTAGGTTGAGCTATCGAGGTTTGATAATCTTGGTAATCCTCTAATTGTTTCTATTTTGTTGATCTTTATTAGATTGACGAAATTTATATGACCATGTCTTCTATGCCACAACCATGTTTGATTTGTCTTACTCATGTAGCAACTTACTTTGGAATCATCAAACACAAACATTGTTGTGAGTCTTCACTGTCTTTCCTACAAGCTTCTTGTTCTCTTCTTTTCAGATCACACAATGTTTAGATCGAAAAGTCACATTGTAGCCATTGTCACACATTTGAATTACATTGAGCAAATTGTGATTGATGCCTTCCACATAGAACACATTTTGGGCTTTGGTTTTCTCATCGAGACTAATAGTTCCCTTTCCTTTATTTGTGCTGGAGCATTATTTCCAAAGGTGGCATTCCCTTTACCCATTTCTTTCAGAAACAAGAATTTATTCTTATCTTAGTCGTGCTTTTATAGTAGTCACTATCCACATACTATCTGTTTTATTGATCATGTGTAGATAGAGCAAGTCTAGATTCCTTGTTTTTCTCAATTTTCCGCTTCTAACTCCTCGTCCCTGAAGAATGTTGGTTGCTCAGTGTATTATCTTTTGGAAGGGTACTCAAACCTCCTTCTGCACTCACTTTCCTTGTGACCAAAATTATTACATTTGAAGCATTCAATTTCATCTATTAGGGGAGAGAAAGGATTCCTATTCTTGGGGAGTGAGTTCTGAGCTCTAGAATTTTGATAATTTCTATATTATATATTTTCATCCCTTTCAACTTTAACCATTCTACAGTTAATGGGTTTATCTCCAAAGACATGACATGTATAGCAATGACCATAAAACAACTTTGGGTATCTGATATTTAAAAAACGATGAGCTTGAGTTGATTGTTTGTACCTTTGTTGTCTTGTTGATTGATTTACATCTCTGTGTGGAGGAATATTTGAGAAGTTAACATTCTTTCTCCAAGGTTGAGTACCTCTCTGACTTGGTGTTGGTTTATCTTCATTGACTCCAGCTTGTAACACCTTTGCAAAGCTATGAGGGCCTTCAAAACTTGCAGACCTAAAACTTGTCTTTCCTTTAGAAGATTTTTTGTGATTCAAAGTATCCCAAACCTACCTTGTTTTCTGGAGACCTTTGACTGCTCAAAATGTGATTTAATTTATCTATTCCTTCAACAAATTTTCTATCCAAATCCTTCTCAAATTTGGACTTCTCAAGGTTTGGTCTCGAGGAAACGATTTTTTCTTCTAGACTGTGACAGTGCTCTTCCCATTCGACGATCAAAACATTTAGAAGCTCTTCATTTCTTTTTGCTTCCTCCAACTTGACTTTAAAGGACAAAATTTCTCCTTTACATGTTTCTAGAATCATCTCTTCATATTTCTTGATTGACTCTTATTTCAAGAATTTATTCTCATCCTCTAGTTTTTCGCAGGTCTTTTGTTTTTCTTCTAATCGAAGTGCTAGGTTGTATTTGATTTTAATGACTTTTTCATGTTTTTTTCTTTCGTAAACAAACTCCTCATAATCAGAGTTGTACATAGCTTCTTCAACTTGCAACAACTACTCTTTTAGTTGCTTGTTTTCTTTATGGTCTTCTTTAACTCATCAAGAGCACTGATAAGTTCCCCTTCGAGATCCACTACTCCTTCTTCCTCAAGGTTTGAGTCATTTTTGGAATTAAAGTCAGTTTTGAATGCATTGAGTAAGCACTCATTAGACTCACCTTTAGAAGAATTCTCATTGTTTGCTTCTAATGCAGAACTGTCTTCTTTGGAGTGAGTCCCTTTTTCTTGAAAGATTTCTTCTAATGATATTTTTTAGCTTTGTCTTTGGGATTTTGAACCTTATCCTTTTATGAATTTTCTTTATAAGGACACTTGGAAGCAAAATGCCCAATTCTTCCATAATCAAAGCATTTGAAGGGTATCTTGTCTTTATACTTACCTGAACCACATTTTAATTTTATGTAAAAATGAGTCATCTCTTGATCAAATTCACATCGGGAACATTCTTGGTGATCTTTGTGCTCTTTAGTCTTCTTAGACACTTTAAATGCTACCTCCTTCGGTTCAGTTTGCTCTCTTCCTATCTCATCTCATAGGTTGTGAGGGTTCCATGTAGTTGATCCATTGTGAGATTTTTCAATTTTGTCATCTCCTCAATGGCTGAGATTTTGGCATTGAACCTCATAGGCAAAGATCTCAAAACCTTCTGAACAGCTATTTCCTCTTTGAGATCTACACCAAGTCCTCTAATCATGTTGGTTACTCCATCAACTCTAAGGAGATATTCTGCTATACTTTATTCTTCATTTATCCTTAAGCACTTTAACCTCATTCTAAAGGTTTGAAGCTTGGCTTGCTTGACTTTTTCATCTCCTTCATAACTCTTATTAAGTTTGTTCCACACTTCCTTGGCTAACTTATAATGCGTTATCTTCATTAGTTTAGGTTGACTAAGACCAAAGAGAATGACATGGATTTTGCATCATTTCCATAGATCTTTTTACCAGCTGCATATGTAGGAGGGGTTGTTGGGACATCATAATCAACTAATACAAAGCTCCAAACATCTAACTCTAGGGACATGAAATAGACCTCCAACCTCCATCCTGACTTTCCAAAAAACATAGTTTGCCCCTGTTACGCAGTAATTGTCACCGTTGGTACACCGTCCTTGTTACCCCCCCGCTGTCACACATTGGAGGACACATTTACGGACCTGTGACCAGTGACACAACTTGAAAACACTTGCATTGAAGTCTCCTGAGTATGAATTTCAATATCCCTGAAGACACCCTTTGAAGATTAACCTTGGAAAGTACCCTTTTTTTCATTAGCGCGGGTCCACAGTGTCTAACCTGTGCCCATGGCTCAGTTCCTACAAAGAGGGCGCGTCCATAGACGCTCTTTCATAGAGCACGGCCCGCGCCACACAATTTGGGCATGTTTTTTGGCCAGTGCGCACTGGAATGTTTTTTCCTCCATAACTCACCCAGTTCTCTGAGGAAAAATCCCATAAAAGCAGTCGGGTGTCGTCTTTTCTATCCAGGACAACCCAGCTCAATGGTTATTTTGGGACAATGCCAAAATCTCAGAAGGCGTCCACATACAATGCATATCTCTTCTCCTCCATCTACAAATGCCTGTCTCCCCACACTGAACAGGCTAGTTGGCTAGTTAGTAAGAGTGATAGTATGAGCTAGAGAATTTTTATGATAGTAAAGAGCTGAAAGAGAGGTTATGCTGCCGGATTGTTGAGAGAGAAAGTGACTTTGCAAGACATGTTAGACTGCTGACCCAGTTGGAGGAGATTTGCAGCGTCAAGCCTTAAGTGGTTGTAATTCTTCTCTCTTTTCTATTGAATGATAAGCGACTGTTACTATGGTTCCATTCACATGTTCTACTGGTAATATTTGAATTATATCCTGCTTGACTGATATATAATTGTATGATATTGGATTTTACGCTTGTTTTGGGTTGTTCTTCATTTGTGCAGGTGTCCATGCGTGGAGTGCAAGGATAGTGACTGGCCATAGCTAGAGGACAGGAGCGACACTTCTCCCACAGCAAAAAGCGTTGGATCCCAGGTTGGTCTTTCTGATCGACTTTTAAATCGTACAATTAGGAACTTGCATGCAGCGTGTATGATTGTTGCTAGACCCCTGTGGGGCTAGTGGGATCGCCTCTGTCCGCAGAGGAGATTTACCTCCGCAACAAGTAGGTTCATCACATATAGCATATGGTAAAGTATAGGGGTGGAAATACTGCATATGCTGCCTTCGTGTGTTGTAGGCAGGTGTAGAGTTGGACGATGCCTCTTCATGTATGTAGAAGATGTTTTTGAAATTTATTGTCCTTTTGAGGCTGGGTTGGCACTATGGGCTCATTCATGTTGTCTTGGATGACACCTTTCAATGTCTCTTGGAGTTAAGGGATATTAGGATAATGATGAGTATAATGATCATGTTTATCACATATAGCACACACATGGTTGGTGCATACTTCCTTTTTATGCAAGGGTATGAATTTCACTCTTTTTGATGGAGCTGGGGTTACCAATGTTTTAGAGGAATTCATGATTGTTTTTAACTCATCTATTTCGGGGCATATATGTGTTGGGTACCCGAATTCCTCACATAACGCGTAGGGTTGCATGGTCCTAGAGGAGTTGGAAGTTTCTCCTTTTTTACTGTTTTGTTTCACCTTTGTGGCGGCTCCAGTTGTGGTAGGCACATGACAGTTTTGAATAGGGGTGGTCCCCTAAAGTGGAGGTACAAGGAAGCTTCCTTCCTACATGTGTCCTTACTCAGTCGAGATGGTCGTGGGGGCTAGGTACCAAATTGGTATTTCAAGAGCCATATTTTGTAATGTGAGGGTTGCCATGACTTAGTGCGAGAGAAAACCCAATGGTGGATATAAAAAAGGTATATTGGTGGTAGAGTTAGGTAAGGAATTTGGGTTGGTAATAATGTGGTTATCCAAAATTGGTTCTTGATTCTAGGTGGTGGTTGGTGGTAAAATACTAAATGCTTCAATTGCAGGAAATCGGGTGTCTAGAATGGATTCCAGGGTTTGGGTAATGTTTGATGAATTCATCATGCACACTGGTGCTCCGGTATTTGGGACAATATCTTGTCTTACCAGAGGATCTCCTAGGAATGTTCCTAGGAGGTTTGATGGCTTAAACTAGCCCAAGCTAAGCTCAGTATAAGTAGTGACCACCTCTTGGGAGGATGATTGTAAGGGAAGCGCACCATCTAGTGTGGGTGTAGCTACCTTCAAATAGTATGTGAGTTGATCAATGGTAATGACCTTCCCATCATGGGGAACATCATTGTTCTGAACATCAATGAGGCGACTGTGAGAATTTCATACATATAGCTTTGGCATAGTAGGACGTTGTAATCCAATTGGGTGTTAAGTACTTCAATGCCTATTCACATAGTTTTTATAGCCATCTTAACTGGCACGCTATGGTTTAAACCAACGAGGGCTGAAGGGTGCTCATCATATGCTCTGAGCACTATGTCAGAAAGCTTAAATTCAGGGGATCCTATTTTTTCGCAAATGGATTTGGACATGATGCATGTGGAAGCCCCTTTGTCAATGATGCAATGATGGATGTTAATATTCTGGACTGAGATAGGGATTCAGAAAGTAGCGATTAAGGGAGGTCATGGAGTAGATTTGTCTAAGTCAAATACCATGAGGTGGGAATCATATGGGTTGATTGCTCCTAAAGTGGAAAATATGGAATTCGGCGAGGTTGGGCATGTCTGCAAGATTTCAAGTGGTAACATAGATGATCGTGATTGAGCTAAGTCATCGACTATGTTGTAACTATGGGTGGCTTTTGAATTTGTCCCTATGCATTGCACACGCATTGTAAGGATCATTCAATCATTTTAGGCATGGTGTTTATGGAAGGTTGTGTGGTCGTCAACAATCCAATAGGTATGGTTGTAGCCGAGGTGGATGAATTGGGCTCTAGGGGAGTCTCATAAGTTCGATTCCTATTTTGTAAGAGGATGTCCTCTCTTGTCAGTAAGACATCATGGTTGAGAGCATTATTGAGGTTCCCTCTAGATGGGTGAGTTTGGGGAGTTTGTTGTTGTGTGTTAACAATTCCCTAATGGGGGAAGGGGTCCTGCATGACTGCAGTTCCTTGACCACCTTGCCCCTTATTGTCTTGTATCCTTTTCATATCAGGAATTTGAGGAGAGTGATGGGTATAATGGTCATATTCCCTATAGATAATTCACGCATGATTAGTCTGAAGACTAGTGTTCTTGCGTTGTTTCTTTGATTTATTGTTGCTTGTAGCTTGGTTTTGGTTCTGGTCAGGGTTCTCCCTACCTGATGCCCTTGGGGGTTGCTGTTGATTGATATCTCCCTACTTGAGTTCTCCCTTTCTATTATTTTTAGGTTTCTTCCTAGCACTGTTAGAAGGACTAACCAAATTTGGTTGTTCCTCGCATTGTTACGGTGAAGGGATAGATGGTTTCACTAGATTCACCCGATCATTATTTTTCTTTGGCGGGATATTTTGTTGCAGTGTTGGGAAAGGAGAATATATGTTCTCTTGTCCCTAGTTGATGATTTGAAAATGGGGCACTTAAGCTTCTTTTATAACTTACAAGAACCTCTCCCACTTCCAAAGCTTTAAATATTCCCAAGTCTTATTGATTAACCGATGTGGAATTAAATTTGTGCTTGACAATATAAGTGTATGCTTATGTTTTTTTTAAACTGTTCAGGTGTTGTAAATTAATTTTCTTAAACTGATATAAAGCAAATAGCAGAAATTAAAAACAACAGATACAATGTAGCAATAAAACACACATAGAACAATAATATTAATTTGGAGTTTGCCCAAAACCCTTGGGCTACATCTCCTTGAGCTCTAGTCAACTTGACTAGGCTCTTTGGGATTATGGAAAAGTCTTTTTTTACAAGCTCATGGCTCAACTCCACTGTTTTACACAGAAACAATGGGTTTAGACACCATTTTAGCCCCTGGCTTTGAAGCTCTTAGCTTTCTAGCTTTGGCTCTTGCTATCTTGAGCTCTCTCTCTCAGCCTCTGCATGCCTCTATGATCTGCTTGACCTCCAAGAGATCTTTGACAACCTTCCAGCAACCTTTCGACAGCTTTGTTTCCTGTCAATCACACTCTCAGGCTTTCTCACCCCTTCAGCTCTCTGCGCTACCTACTTATGCCTCTCAATCATGCTCTCGGACTCAACAACCCCTCTGTCTCTGTCATTGAATGGATTTTAAGCCTATCGGTGCTTGTCTGTTTATTTCAGCTCTTGGGCTTTTTGGCTCCCGATCGTTGTACCTTCATCTTCCTTCTAGAGAATTTAACAGTCATTACTAATGTCCCAAGCTATGGTGGCCACCTATTCTATAAGAGAATGTGCCATCGGGCTTTTGAAATCCCTAGAAACAACATTTTATGTTTACACAGAGGAATAAATTCAAACACGAGAAAAATCTACCAAAACACTGTTCATTAGACTTCAAATATCCATAATTGCACCCTATACTTCTATTCGGTCTGCCTTTTAATTTCTTATTGCATCTTGACCGTTGATCTGAGAGATATAGATCCAACGGCTGAGATCCATTTCAGACGTCTCATTTGTACAAGGGTTAACCACCCGAAAAGGGTGGTTTTCTCTCCCTAGGGCCTAGCCACGTGGCAACCAGTGTATGGGCTCGGGCGGAGCCTGACCAAAACAACTTACTACCTACAGGCCACCCAAAATCCCGCTTGTTTCCTTTGTATTAAAAACAATACATTAAACACTGAAAATATCAAAAAAGGGCTTTATGACGGACTTGAGATGTTATACATATGCATTCATAAACCCTTTTGGGACCAATTTCATCACATTGACACTTTTCCTTCGCATCTCGTTTATTTAATGAAAAACACAAATAAAACAGAAAACCTTGTTTCCTAGATCTTAAAATATATCAAATATTGTTCATACTTTTATCGGGTCTGGCTATATCGCATCACATATGGTATTGACCCCGCTCCTTTGAATAGCTCCAATGCGATAATGAAATGTGATTAATTGCAATTGCATATCGCATCGACCTGGGGTCCCACCTTAAGTCTCATGCCATCGTCAATTGCAATCCACCGATATTGGTGATCGTGATATCGCATCGAACCAGTGCTTTTCTTATATTCCATGCCCTCACCGATGCCAATCTGTCGATTGGAAATCGCAGTGTCACATCAGCTCGGGTCTTTTGCTCATATTATATGCCTATGCCAACCTCTAACTCGATATGTCGAGGATCAATGATTAGGGGTGGTTCCCCTTTCTAGTTAAGTCTACCTTGGACCTCCTTCGATGCGATTTTATTCATAAAGCCTTTTAGGCCATTTTTTTGAATATTTTCCTCTTTTTTTGAATATTTTCCTCTTTTTCTGAATAAGCAAGGGAATCTTATTTCTTCCATAACTTTCGCATCCTAAGTCCACTTTTTCCCATCAAGTTGGAGTAGATTTAGAATGAGATGATCTTTGTAATGGAGCTAATTCCAAGAACTTCCTTGGACTTTCATTTTTCCTCTGTGAGGAATACTTAGACTTAGGAGTCTATCCAAAATCCATTTTGGATCATGCCTTCCCACAAAAAGAACTTTTGGTCTCCAAAAGGCTGATATACTTGTCTAAATAGTAAATGAGAGTGATTCACCCTCTTCTTTCAGCCTCCCTACACTTGCCTTTCATAGTGCATTTGAACCAAAGTTTTTTGACCACTTCCTTTCTTGGATGGGCTTATCTTCCTGGGAAGAACTATCTTGCTCCTTGCTATCCTATAGAACTTCTACTGAAATGGTCATAGAAGGTGGTTTGAACTTTTTTGCCTTGATCATTGATCCAAGGTGGCTTAAACAAATGTGAAGTACACCTACTCCAAAAAATTCTCATTTGTACCTATTTGAAAAGCTCTCAACAACAACTGTTAACAGCAACAGAAATATAGACAACAACTAGATGGCCTAAACTCCTGCTTCAAATAAGAAACAAATTTCACATCTTTGGAACACCTCCATGCCTTACATCTCCATACAAATAATGGACTAGACAACAAGCCCACAAAACAGGCCTTTAAAACAAATGACCCTTCAAGTCAAGCATGTAGAAAAGGATAATTAGGACTCTTTTCAAAAGATGAAATACTTCATCACTACCTCCATCTTGGAGGCCAAGTCAACTTTACCAAGCCAATATTACATGCATGTTTACAGCAAAGAATTCAACCCTTTAAGTTAATTACTCATACATGCTCAAATACAAAGAAAACATCAACATCCCTGTGTTCATGCACATCATGCTTATGCATGTATTTCATCCTTCAACCTTCACTTAAGCACACTATACTTTTGAAGCTAAAATGAAATATAATGTTGCAAAAACAAAGTGAGTCTCCTACTCAACCCTTTTTCAATTCACCTTCTTGGTAGAAACCTGCAACTTGGATCTCATCAAAAAAGAGATGCAAATGGATGCATCAATAGACATGCAATATTTAATTGGATAAGAACTCTAACCATTTCTTACCAATCCATTTCAAAGGTCCTCCCATTGTCTACACATCAACATCAACATGGTGGCCTCCTGTTTTGTAATGAAATGGGTCATCAGGCCTTTGAAATCTACATAAACAATGTTTTTTGTTTACACAGAGGAATACATTCAAACGTGGGAAAAATCCACCAAAACATTGTTCATCAGACTTCAAATATCCATAATTCCACCTTATACTTCTATCGGATCTGCCTTTCAATTGCTTATTGCATCTCCACCGTTGATCTGAGAGATCTAGATGCAACAGCTGAGATCCATTTTGGACGGCTCATTCATATGGGGGTTAACCACCCGAAAGGTGTGATTTTCTCTCTCCAGGGCCTAGCCACGTGGAAGCTAGTGTATGGGCTCAAGCGGAGCCCGACCAAAACCACTTATCACCTACAGGCCGCCTGAAATCTTGCTTTCTTCCTTTGTATTAAAAAAATACATTAAACACTAAAAATATATAAAAAGGGATTTATGGTGGACTTGAAATGTTATACATATGCATTCATAAACCCTTTCAGGTCTGGTTTCATTGCATCGCCACTTTTCCTTCGTATTTCGTTTATTTAACAAAAAACATAAATACAAAGGAAAACCCTGTTTTTCGGATCTCAAAATATATCAAATATCATTCATACTTTTATTGGGTCTGGCTATATCGCATCACATATGGTATTGGCCTCGCTCCTTTGAATAGCTCCGGTGCAATAATGCGACATGATTAATCACAAATGAATATCACAGATACTCGGGGTCCCACCTTAAGGCTCATGCCATTACCGATTTTAATCCGCCGATATTGGCAATCGTGATATCACATCGCCCCAATCCTTTCCTTTTGTTCCATGCCCTCACCGATGCCAATTCGCTCATCGGCGATCCAATGTCGCATTGGACCGAGTCTTTTGCTCATATTATATGCCTATGCCTGCCTCCGACTTGATATGTTGGGGATCAGTGATCAGGGGTGCTTCCCCTTTCTGCTTAAGTCCATCTTGGGCCTCCTCCAATGCAATTTTCTTCATAAAGCCTTATAGGGCATTTTTTTTATGATTTCCCTCTTTTTCCAAATAAGCAAGGGCATCTTCTTTCTGCCATAACTTTTGCCCCCTAAGTCTATTTTTTCCCATGCAAATTGTAGTAGATTCAAAATGAGACGATCTCTGCAATGAAGCTAATTCCAAGAACTTCCTTGGACTTTAATTTTTCCTCTATCAGGAACACTTAGACTTAGGAATCTATCCAAAATCCATTTTGGATCAGTTGACATACTGATTTGGGGGAGTGGATGTATTATCTATACTTGAGGAGGAGTATTGATTTCCTTAAGGGGATGATACAAGTCTCCTTGCTAAGGTTGCTATCAGTTAACCCTATTGACTATATTCTGCATAGATGTAGGTTGACAATTATAATACCCTATATTTCGTAATGGTGGTGTCGAATCATATCGTGGGACATTAACTCGATAAGTAAGTGTTACACAGTATTTTTCACACCTCCTGCACTTCGCTATGACATACTCTTAAGTGCCAAAAAAATGATCATTATATAGTATAGTCATATTTGTATTCAATTCATATCCCTCCTTTAACTTTGCTTGGAAAATCTTTGGAGCTTTCCCTAAAGAAATAACTCTTAAAACCCTAAAATGAGTGGCATCGCCCTTATGAAGCTCAAAACCATGATGATCACCTATTTCCCCTTGTTAAGCTAGTGATGGGTTCACTTTGTTCTCTCTCATACTCACGATGGTCTCAAAAAGGAATTTTTCCCAAAGAGGATGAGAAGCTTTGTGATCTAGAAGCTTCTAGAGCAGTGAGTTGGAGGTGTTTTTGCATAGATGTGGTCAAATCCTCCTAATTTGACCTCTTGGTATCATCTGTATGAGCTACCTCCTTAAGATGTGGGCCCAATCCTATATTTGGAAGAAGCCTAACTCCCTATCCCAACCTATAAATTCCCCATCTACCATTCCCAAATGGTTGATCTATTCCCATTTGCACCCTTATGCTGAGCTTGTGCTAAGAGGTTATTCATTAGGCTTGGAGTAGTGTAGGAGAGTTTGTTTTCTTGGACTTGGATTACCAGTCAAGGAGAGCCTCTCAACATCAAGGCTAGGACTGTAAGCTTCCCTTTATTCTTCAAATAATAATACAACTGTTGTTTCATGTTCCCAAAATATATATATTCATGTATGTATTGGTTTGGGATTCCTTGATCAACCAAATTTGTTATTATTGGATTTTCTATTGGTATTGGCATTATTTTTTATCTTTTCGTCACTTATGTAGGTACATAAGCACTAAAGGAAGCATGAACAAATTCGTGAAACAAGCGGTTCGAGGATCTCAACAAACAAAATTGGATTAGCATCAGAGCAAGGTAGGCTACCTCTCTTATTCTACTTTACAATTATAGCCGATGAAGATGTCTAGTTGATTGTCCCTTAACTTGCTAGACCCACTCATTAGGCTAGAGGGATCATATTTTTCCACAGAGAGGATTAACCTTATCAACAATAGGGTATTTATTGCTATTGTTGTGATGGCTTTCACGCCCGAATTAGTCCATCAGTAGTATTGGATGTGCTTGTGATTTATCAATAAGACTGCAGGTGCATGGCATTTGGGAGCACATGATAGATGTATCGAGGCTGGATATAGATAACTTGTAGTTGTTAGGCTTTATTAATGTCTTCATCCTTGTTTTGCGAGAAGTTTTAGCCACATCTTTAGATATTTCAAAGGTGAGCGAACTCAAGAAAATTTATAGGAATTTATCTTCAAAGTCAGTTTTGTATAGGCTACAATGTTTATGCCATTCATGGATATGACCTGAGATGTGTGTAGCTTGTGTTTGTTTAAAGTTGGTTAGGAGTTCCAAATTTGAATCATGGTGGACGGGGAGTTGGAAGAATGTAAGGAAATTTGTCGCTAATGAGCTAATGGTTCTGTGAGACACACACGGCTGGTCTATATACCATTTCATGGTGGGCCCTGTTAGGGTGAATTGAAATAGTCATAATTTAATAGTATCTTTTGGATACTACTAGAGGTAAACCACAAGTGAAACTTCATGACATGGTTCTCTCGGTCTTCGCTCTGCTTTCCCTTGAACTTTGGAATATCCGAAGGGATATTTCCGGGCATAGCTGGCTAATGTTGGCCATGTAAGATCAAGTCATTGGTTATTTTTCTTAAATCTAGGAGATTTAATGAAGTTAAGAATGGGATCTGTTCATTACCTCCCATCACAAAATGATTCTGGATAGCTATATGGAATGGAGTCTTTTATGGGGACGACATAGGAGAATTACCCCAATGGGTATCTTGAGGATTGTCTGGAGGAGACGTCTGTGAGCACCCAAAGTGGGTAGCACAAGGTGAACTTTCTGGAGTGGTGAAAGGTGTAATTTTCCGAGAAGGAGTTCCAAGAAAAGATTCACCACTAAAGGAAGATCCAATAATGGTGGCTGAGTGACGTCCTTTCCACCTAAATGGTGGTAGTCCTAGCACACCTCTTAGAATTGGGGGGAGGTTTAAAAAATGTCTAGAGTGATGACGAGTCGTGGGGTCTCCTATTGTGTCGATTTAGAGTGTGTGCTACTTTGTATTTGGTGAGGAAAGGATGTAAATATAAATTCAATTGGATTACATACATAAAGAAAAGAGAAAATATAAATGGTTTATTTTCCTTTAATTTAAACTATGTGATCAATCAAAAAAGAAAATGGTTTTTGTTTGTTGTGTATGATAAATATTCCTATGAAGACCTAATCATTCTATCCTCTCTCAAATTAATTGGGCCTTGCAGAGATATCATATGATGGGTCCTAGGGCAACGTCCTAAAAGAATTGACGACACCTTCCAATAGCCAAGGAATCAATCAAGGAAGTGGAAATGAGGCTCAAGTGTTTCCTGCATCATCACATATAGGGAAAGAATGCCTTATATTTGGACACTAATTACCTTCATTCCACATGAGCACTGCATATTTAGATTCATGGTAATTATTTATTATTACTGAGAACTAGATGGGCCAAGCAGCCCGAAAGAGTATGAACGCACTAGACCTAAGTTGAACCCCCTCTAAATTAGGTCCCTGCAATGCTCGGGTTTTCTTTTCCATGGGATTATTGAAGGATTTTAATCTCCCTAAAAATTCAACAAATATGTTTCAATGGTGTAACATGACCATGAAGGCTTATGGGATGCCTATCCCCAATGGTTGTAACATGAACTAGAAATTTTTTGGTGGTCCCTATCGGGAAATTTAATTTGTTCAAGTAATAGTTTTTTTAAAAGTGGGTTAATTCACTTATGGAGTGAATGTGTAAGCCAAAATAGTCTAAGTAACCAAGGATATAAAAGTTGGATGATCCTTGAGTACAAAGCATATGAAGGCTTAGTGTGTCCTTTAAGTGAGCATACAATATGTGATAAGATGTGGATATGTGATGATCCTTTCTAGTATCCTTCTAATTACAGTATGTGTTGGTTGTTCCTTGCATGGAAAAAAGAAATATATTTGTGGATTATGGGCCACTCACTTTTTCCCTATTAAACTATGTGGAGTTGAATGAGGGAGATGAAAATTCAATTGTTTTCGAGAAGGTTTTCATATGCAATCCCAGGTTTGTCTAAGAGACACAAGGGAATCAAAGATTACTTACTTTCACTAGTAACATTTGCTCCTAGTCCTAAAAATGCTTTGGTTAGTAAAATGATTCATGGATAATGGGCCACTTACTTGCTTCACTAATTAAGCTATGTGATTTCTAGAAAATTCAAGAAAAAATAGTTTGAAAACATATGTGGATTTACGCCACCTACTTTTCTCCCTAATTAAGATATGTGGGTGTTTGTTGCAAATACAACAAAATCTAAATGATTGATGAATTAGGGTTCATTCAAGAAATCAGGGGTATTGAACAAAAAACCAGAATGGAGAGGTGAAGGAAATTCACTAAAGGCTTCCAATCACCTCAGAAAATTGAAAAATACAAGGATTTTCTTTGTTTTCTGTCTGCCACACGAGTTTTGCAGAAATAGATGTGCACTCCACTGTTTTTATAGAAATTGATGTGCGCTAAGCATCTATCGAATAAAAAAGCATGTGGGTGATAAATATTTGAATTTTTTTCACTTCAACAGGCTCAAAACAGAGCCTGTGGGACTGTAAAAAATCCAGGGAAGTGAAGATCACCTTGAAGGATCGTTATGGAGAGAAGATGTCCTACAAACAATCTCTAGATTAATGAAAAGAGATTAGTATGTTCGCCATTCCTATTATAGTTTTTTTGGAGAACAAGTGTACCAAAAACACCCCCTTAGTAGTGGATTGCTACCTGTAAAGGATCACAGTTAAAATTCGTGTTGTTAGTGGATAGACTTAAATAAACACAACATTGTAAATAGTGGAAAGAATGGATACATAAACATAAACTTAAAAAATACGTATATAAACAAAAAATGATCAAATGGAGCAAACACATTAATAATATATGTAAAAATATCCCTTTATTCATTGCTAGTGGTAGAGGATGAATAGAATTCGAATCTCAGACAATTGAAGAGAATTTTTTAAGCTAGGCAGCTCAAAAATCCTCAGCAAGGGGGTTCCTTTTCCGCAATCTCTTTGCAAGTTTCTTGTCTCTCTCAAAGAAGTGTGAAGTCTCTCCATTGGGTGGATTCCTCTTCATTCACTAAGATGTTGGCTTGCTTAGAAGAAATTTGGCCAACATGCCAGTGCTCTTCACTTCCTTGGTTTCAAGAGTGGATGGTGGTTTTCTTAAACAACAATTTGGCCAACATTACAATTTCTCTTGTTTTGGCTCTCCCATGGCCTAGCTATATAGAGTTTTTTGAATCCCTTTTGCATCTCTTGGTACATGTATGATAAAGACACATGAGTAGGACAAGAGGATTCCATTGAGGGTTGCACTTCTCCAAGGTGACGCGAATTCAGTTGTACTATGTCGATCTCATGTTTGAAAATCAACTCTAAGTGTGTATAGTGGTCCTGTATGACTGAGTAATATTTTTCTACAACAATGTCACTTTTGGAGTTTATGTCGCCCATGTGCATTTATTGAATAAATATATGTGTGACCTTAATTAATTTCCCTCATAAATTATGGACATTAGGAGAAAATTTGCTTTTTAAATCTCCATAATGTATTTGGCTAGAAAAATGTCCACCTATGCATTTTGTTGGACACTTTTAATGTCTTTTGGATTATACTAGCATGTGTACAATTTTTTGGTGTTAACACTATCATTCCATTTTGGGCAGTGACTTGGGCTCTGGGGCTGAAAAAGTGGCTCAAATCCAAGGGGCACTAGCACAAAACTGGAAAATTTGGTCTCTTGACACTGGTAAGTAAGCCCGTGAGAGTGACTCTAGGTTTATGGACATTTTTATGCCTATAGAATGAGAGAGACTAAGGCTTAAGATATCTAGAACATCAATTGGACCCAGGGATAGGATGTCTAAATGGCTAACATGTCTCCTAAGTTTTTTGTTGCTGATTTGCATAGGTTGGTTTATGTGTTCCATTGATTCCACCTTCTTAAGGTCACATAGGAGGTTGAATCCAATATTAGTAGCCTCTAGTTGCATGTTTACCCCGGTTGGCTAGTTACATGGTCAGATGTGGGAAGAGCGTGTTACAGATTATCCCTTGCATCGAAACGAAGATGTAGATGCTTGAAAGAGTCACACTAGGGCATTTTTGTACTTTTTCCAGATGGGTATCTGGTAATGCAGTTAATGTCAACCTTAGTTTCATTTATAGAAATCCCACTTGTCAACTTCACACCAAAATCTCGACCACCTGGAATACACCACTCTACATCTATATATATATATATATATAATATATATAATATAAAATATATATATATATTATATAATATAAATATATAAATAATATATAATATATATAATATAAATATAATATAGATTATATAGATATATATATATAATATAATATATATATATATATATAAATATATAGATAATTTTTGTATTTAGTGTACCATCGACTTTTAATCCTAAAGGAAAAGAACAAAGTAGATGCAACTAGCTACATATAAACGGACCTTGTAAATCCAAGGATTCATACGAAACACATGGAAGAGACTCACCCAAAGTATCCAAAACTTGAGAAAGACGATTAGCTTTGGGTCCTTTGGACGAAAAGCTAGAAAACAAAGATGATTCTATGTCAAATTTATAGAATTTGATTGCACATGAATGTGTTTCTCCTCCAAGTAAGTCATAACTTTATGCAATGCAAATATCTTTCCCATATATATGTAGATTTTAAGCCCCATACATAAATTACCTGGATATGAATACTAAAAATAGAAAATAAATAATAGCCAAAGCATAACACATAAAACAAATATACACATATATTTTCCCTTGGATCCCAAAACCGGGACAACTAGATTGATTTTTCATTATGTTCCTTTCAATGTTACAATACATACATATACATGCTGAAGCATCCACAAACCCCAATCCATTAAGCCTGGATTAGAACATAATTGTAGTTCCCTTGACCAGATCTACAAAATACCAATGGACCAAAAACCATTGTTCCCAAAACCATGTGCGAAATCCATGCACAAAACCATAGGTAGGTCCACCAACCTAATAGTCGTGGAAAGAATATAACACAACCCAACATTCTCCCACTCGTTTTTTTTATTTCCACGAGGGACAACAAAAGATCTTAGTCATTGATCCAGCCCTGCAACGCCCATTTTTTTTATACACCAAGAGAACTTCTCAGAGCTCACATATTTTGTCAATGCATCTGCATTATTCTTCAAAGTGTCCACCTTTACCAGCAACACCTTTTTTCCTTCTATCATATCCCTCACAAAGTGATATTGAACATCAATTTTCTTTTTCTTTGAATGATAAGAAGAGTTCTTTCCTAAGATAATTGCACTTTGGCTATCACAATCTATCCCTATATATCATTGTACTAACCCCTTACTTGAAAACAATCTTTGCAATCAAACTGCTTCCTTGCTTGCATGAGTGGCTACTATGTACTCTACCTCTGTAGTTGAGAGTGCCACTACAAATTGTTTCTTACTCATCCAACTGACTGCACCTCCAAATTGGTTAAACACATACCCACTTGTAGATCTTCTCTGATCAAAATCTCCAACCCAGTCTGCATCAACAAAGCCATGAATATCCAAAAATCTATCCAATTATGGTCTTCCCTGGTAGCACAAACCACAATCACTAGTGCCATGAAAATAACTGAAAACCCACTTCACTGATGTCCAGTGCTCCTTCCCTAGTTTTGACATAAACCTACTCAATACTCCCACTGCATGTGCAATGTTTGGTATAATACAAACCATCACATACATCAGGCTACTGACTGCACTTGCATATGGAACACGAGAAATGTCCTCTTCCTCTTCTTGTGTCTTGGGACACTGTTTAGCATATAAATTTACACCTACAGAAATAGGAACCTTCACTCATTTCATATCCTACATATTGAACCTATGTAGTGTTGTCTCAACATACTTCCTCTAGTTTAACCGAAGCTTCCTCTTTGCCCAATCTCTTTTAATTTCCATGCCCAAAATATAGTTTGTAGTACCAAGATATTTCATGTCGAATTTGGAGGACAATTTGGTGTTCAAATCCTAGATAATTGCTTCCTAACCAACAATATATCATCCACACACAAGACTAGATAAATAACACGGTCACCAATTAATTCACCTCTGAGCAGTTTCTAATTGAAGTGCAGCCTAAGCAGGTGAGGGAAAATACTATGCATTTTCTTTTGAGAGGGCACTATTGTGGGATGGCATCCTGGGAGGACACCTCTGCACAGTTTCTTAATGCAGGACATCTTGACTTCTATGCACATTTATGGAGAGTAGTGTTGGTTTCCTTACTACTGTGTGCATTAATGGAGAGAAGTGTTGGCTTGCTGACTTCCCTATGCATTTCAAGAGAGCATTGTTGGCTCGGTAGCTAAGGGACAACACTATGCATATCTTAAGGTGGTGGGTTCCAATAGGGGAAGGACATTAAAGGAAACCACTACGTAGTTTTGGATGCCAAGGGATGTTTGAGTCTCTATTCACAGTTCCAACAGGAAAGGGAAAACTCTTGAGGGTTGCAAAAGCAAAGTGTGTAGTTTCGAAAAGCTAGATGAGGTTAGGTTTCTTGGGAAATTGGGCTAAGTGTGAGTTCAACAATTTTGATGCAAATAGTGATATAACTTGACTATGATCACACAAAAACACTTAGTGACACAACATAGACCATCCAGAACATAAACACATACTTTTATTGATGAAACAACCTTTGTGACAATGGTGCATGAAGTGAGTGTGAAACATGTCTATGTAATGAGAACAACCCATATGCACAAGATTTCCCCTTGAATAAGAACAACATTACCTTTTCATGACAAACAACAATCATGGTGCCCAAAGATAACACATACTTCATAAATATGAGAACGTAAAAAAATCTTAAGATCGAGGGAACTTGAGATCATCAACTTACCAACAAGTGACCAAGGAATGATCAATCACATGATCTAAGGTAGGCTTTGCAATTTGCATGTGACCCAAAATTTTGGAGGGTTGTTATAGCCCCTACAACATTGGTGACACACTGGTATAATTCCATCTCTCTATATGGACCTTCTCTCATGAAAAGTGAGTCTAGCCTTTCTGGAAGTATTGTTCGGTTATTTGATCATCGTGGTTTAAGCACTAGCTTAGGCAAAAGATATATTCCTTACCATTCTCTTGATCAGTTAGCACACTTTCCAATCGAGGTCAAATAAGTTGTTTCGATTGGGATGAGGGGTATGTAGATGCGCAAGTAATGTAAATGTTAGAGTCTTAGTTTCATCTCTGGTGTTGCTCCGCTGCCAGAAGGCCTACATAGTACCCCGATAAAGCCACCTAGGAACACAAACATCACTCCACTGTCAGTGAGCCTAGTCAGTACCAAGGAAAAGTTACTTGCATCACCACTATACATAGGAATCTTCATCCTTATTCATCCTTCTTTATTTATCATTTATTTTTCTTTTTCAAAGAACTATGCATGGGCACTTATTTATTTTCATAAGGTACAAGAGAGATCTTGACTTGTTTAGAGAAAAAAAGGTTGTCCCTTCAAAGAAGTATGTTATACATACATATGACATACTTGTTAAGATTTTCCCCCTCACCTTACTCTCCTTGACTGAGCTAACAAGGGTTAACCCAGAAAAACCGATTAGAGTATGCATTACTAGTTAAAGTGCAAGCATTGTGTTTTCGCCAAGACTCACTCTGAAAAAAATGTATTTTCCATTAGGGTATCATCGACTGAAGACAACAAGATATTCATAAAGAGAGAGAAAATCATATAACTAAATGTTGATAGTTATACAAGTCATCTTAAATTTTCCTAGCTTTCCTTAAGAGCCAAACGTGGTTTCATGTGAGGCTAACCTATAGGTATAAACAAGCAAAGAAAACAAGAAAGAAAAGAGAAAAAATAAAGCGAAATAAAAACAAGTAAGCAAAGCAAACCAACCAAGAAAACAAACATGGAAAACAAAAAGCATAGAAAAGAAAGAAAGCAAACACTACTCCTACTCCTATGCTAAACAATGCATGGACCTACTCACGTAAATATTTCCAATGCAACCACCAGAACATTGGTTGGCCTATTTTGGCGAAGGCATGGTAAAAAAGAAAGATATACATGTAAACCAAAAAAAATAAAGATACAACAGTTAAGACCAATGTGCTTCGAGTTCAAAAGCGTAAATAGAAAAGAAAAGAGTAAAAGAAAAGATAAGAATTTTGCAAACATATCATGGTGATGGAACACACTACATGCATATGATAAACATACAAACTCTTTGGTCTATGGAAAACGAGAAAATATGAGAAAGAAAGACAACTTATGTTTCACAAGAATACTCGTTGTGTATGATTCCTCCAATGCGTGAGCGATGGTATCGTGTCATTTAGATGGAGGAAGAAAAATCTGTGAACTATATTTATTTTCAATGCACATCGGGGAGTTATGACGAGCCTTGGGTGTTTCAATAGATTTATGATCGAAAGTGGAACTAACCTCAGGACAACAAGGACCTAACATAACCATCAGTGTGGGTTGAATGCCTTGACCACTTGAGGGGTTTCCACTTCATCAATAGGTATATTATCGGTTACCAATGGCTTAGAAACATTAACAATGAGTGAATCAACATTGTGATTGAATGAAGAATCACAGAAATCATGACAACCACAATTAGAAAATTCAGGACGTTCATCGACATCCTCATGATATGATGAATGATGTAGAGTGGTTGATGATAAACAAGGTTATTCTCCCTCTATGTTTCCGGAAATGAAAGATGACATATTGAATGGATTTTTAGATAAATATGTGTCCTCTTTGTAATGTAATGAAAAAATAACATCCGTTGCGTTTTGCGAATAATTGGAAGTAGCGACATCTGGTGATATGTTTTCACAAGGAAAATCAGAAATGGCAGAATGAAAAGGGATTTTAGGATAGAGTGGATGAGGCGTGGATAGAAGGAGTTCATCCTTCACTGTGGGTTCTTCTTCAATTTCCCGCATACACTCATGATGAATGACAACGTAGGCTAGTTGCACAACACCAACCCCATCAACGACTTGATTCTCGTGAAAAACAAGTGAGGAGTCTGGAATGGGAGAAAAAAACACAGTACAATCCATAGGATCAATAGAACATGGGGATAGAGGTTGAGGAAATAAGTCCACATGACAATCAACAGTCTTGCTAGTCAAATCTATGCAAATATCAAGACTAGGTGGGGTGGGAGGATGTGACAGTTCAATAGATAGATGCACACCTTCTCCCGCCTCACACTACAAGGCCAAATTTGTTTGATGAGATGAGGACAGACGATCACTTGTGATAGAGACCGTGTCCATTTTGGATTTAGTAGCTCTAACACAAAGGTATTATAGTGTTATGCAACTAGCTCACAAATAGTAGTATAGGGACCTAACGACTAGGGTCAGTTTAAATGATTCGAAGATATGAAAATTCTGAGATATGTGAAGAAGATACTAAAATATTTCATTGAGAAATTCTCAATCAATTTCATCCTCTAGGAATTGAAATGCGAGATTACGAAATTGATACCAGATTTGTGCCACAGATTCATCGGGGACTTTCCATAATTCAAGAATTTTTTATTAAGTGCTTGATGGTCAAAGTTGTGGAAAGCATGACATAACTCTAAAACAAAGTGACAAAGTGAGTGAATAGATTTTTTGAGGTGTGTTAAGCCATTGCAATGGATGTCCATGAAGTGTGAACATGAACAATGTGCAGATCACATAATCTTCATGGGATTCAATGTTTTCACGTAGATTGGAAAAGTGAAGACTATGCCTATCCCAAGCTATTCTACCTTCACCTTCATATGTTTTCTATCACAAGAGATTTTAGAATTCCTCCAGGATTTCAACACCATCTCTGTAAGACAAACATCTCAGAGGACGAAGAGTAACATAAGACATGATAGATGTGTGAAGATTCAAAACATATTTTTAGGACTCATCTTGTCATATGGACCTCCTTCTAGCGCTTGAAATGATGATGGTGTTGAACCCTCAAACATTCAAGGGATCGACCTGGTATGAAGTCCCAACTAGACCTTACACTATTTGGTGTAGGGGTCCCATCTGATATGATGGCCCAGTTTTCATTATCTTAGGGATTTTCCTTAGCTCTTGTTGTTCAACACATGAGAGTGTTATGCTTATAAATTCAAGAAAGCAAGGTGAGTGTTCCTGGTGAGTGCTTAATGTAACTCTATGTCTGGGTTCTCTTAGTGTCAATAGTAGGGAGGTAAAGTGAGCTTCTTGATGAGAGGGAATAGTCCCAATCCAGGAAGAAACACACGCGAACAACAACAATGGTTTGTCCAACATCTAGTAGAATAGTCCATAGTGGATGCGGTAGGTGCGAAAACCAAAGTTCAAAGGAAAACATATACACTATCTAGTGGAATAGTCCACAGGGGGATGATGGTTGTTAAAACGAAGAATGCACAAAGATGGTTTTTCTAATTTTCGATGGAGTAGTCCACATGGATGGGACAACAGTGATAAAAAATACAACACATCTTCAACAATATGAGTACTAAAATAACGGAAGTAGCTTAACTATCTTAGTACAAGTTAAGGAAACATGCATTACAAACATTTAAAGAATAGTCTTACAAATGGATACAAAGCATGTGTGAAAATGTATTTACGTGAGATAGGTTTTTGAGTTAATAAAAAGATCTAGGACACATTTTTACACCATGCATCAATAGCCCTAGTAGTGGAGCATTAGAGCCGCTTCTCGCTTCTTAAAGAAAATATTACAGAATCTCAAGGCTATGTCGGAGGAGCCAAGGTGAAAATTCATTTGCTCATATAATGAGGGGGTATATATTTCCAAAGGGGGATAACTGACCCTTGTGACTCTTTGACTTCCCTCATGACTTTTTAGCTGACATGACTCTTTCACTTCATATGTGGGTCGCTTGTACTTCTACTTTACATTACATTGATTACAATAAGTATGGCCCATAGTAGTGATGTGGTCAAGGCAACTCCTAATACTACTCGACATGACATTGCACTGACTGTGGTGTCTGTGTCAAGCTTCTATGTTGGTGAGTGAGAATATTCCTTTGGTGTAACATGTCTTCACCTCTGCATGGTAACATGTGTAGGGTCTTTGATGATCTTGTTCTTCTCTTTCTGCTACATGTTAATGTGTCCCCTTTGCTCGCTTTCTCGATGTGCTTAATGTGTTCATTTGATCGTGAGAAAGTCATCTAGCATATGCTTGTTTTCCATCCCGTTTGTCATCACGCCTTGCTTCATTAATGTACTTGTTCCTACAATCACTCTAATGAGCACCAATATTGCAAAAAGGATGTTGCAACTCCTGGGGCTACCAACTTTACTTTATCAACCTAGATTTCATACAAACTTGGAGGTGACAATGTTGTATACACAGTAGATGCAATGGTATGCTCTTATCACTTTTAAACTGGGGTGATAGATGACTAGGGTTTTTCAAACCAGTCTTCTATTGACTAGAAGGAGTATAACTACCAAATGGTAACAGGGAAATTATTCTTAATCCAAAAGGGGAATGTTACCTACTCTAGGAAATAAAAGTGTTGAATTGGAAGGTGCTATAAAGTGACGTGAAATCATCTAGCTAAGCATCTACAAACTTTTCTTGCAAAAGAGACCTAACTTAACATTGTGTATAACATCTAGTTATCTAGACTAACTGAGCATGGAATTTTATCTAAGAACAATTTTTATTGCTACATGCATGTGATGACTTAGAAATTGCAGAAAAAAACCTTTTTGATTTTTAGTTTTATGAATGCAAATTCTACTTTAACCAATTTGTTCTTTGGCAGGGGAGACAAATATGGGGAAATAGGTATGGAATGTATTCAAGGTTATGGAAGTCAAGTGGAGGCCTAACATAATATCATATGACCATTTCTACTCAATTCAGGCTTAAAATAGGTTGCTATAGGATTTCTTGTAGCACTACAGGATGTCCTAGTTCTATTACAAGATGTCATGTTTTACTATAAGAAATAGGCCAAAAGCTTATAAGGAGGTAAGAAAGGATGAATGAAGTGTGGGAAAGGTGTATTATGGGAAATAAGGCATAGAAGACATGCACACTGCCCAAGGCTCAATCCAAGGCTTCAAGATGGTTGGATTTGCTCAAGGCAAATGCCCACTTTGCTTACAAAACAAGAATTTGGAGTAGGGTTTGGTGGACTTTAGAAACATAGGTGGAGAAGACTTGGATGAGACAAATAAGATGATGTCTTCCTACAGATCAAAATCTACTGCAATAACATACACTCTTTTCCTTATTTATGCACAACCTCATTTATACATGGAAAGGATGAGTTGAATGTACGAAAAATAGAGTTATTAATAGGTAATGTCTAAGTTATGAAAGGAAGTGCTTATAAACCATATAAAACTCAAGAGATCAAAATGATAGTTGTAGATAATTCCAAGGAATTTAGAGACAATGATCTATTCAACAAGAAATCCTAAGTTATGCAATGATCACACAATAAATCTATTTTTGGGTTGTGTGAATGGAACCCTCAACCCATGATCCCACAAGGGAGATGAGGAAAAGGCCACTACCAAAAGATTTTCTAAAGTGTTTATTGTCACTATTGTACAACTAATCTATCTATCCACAAATGGAAGCAAACTAAGTAATAATCCAAATACTTTCATATTAAGCACGGCCAAAATCACTTCACCAGGTAACTAGGAATGTAATCTAAGCATACATGTACAAAAAGGGGAACCTTTACTGCTAGGGTAGGGCCCTAACCTAAGATCTTTAGCCCTATGATTCAAATCAGTGTTGGATCAAGGGAATGCTTTTCATTTCATTAAAATATCAAAAATACATAAGAGTTATCAGTCACAATGCCTTAGCTCGAAAATGCCTCTTGGCTACAAAAAACGGAGTTAAATCCTAATGAGGCTATAATCCTTCTTATTTATACAATTGAAGCTACCAATAACTTCCTTAAATTTAGGTAGGCTTGTCTCCCAACCTAAGATCAACTTGTCTTCAACTATCACTGGCTTGGCTGCCAATGACCTTGGTGGCTTGGCTATTTGTAACTCCGAGTTGAAGAGATCTAGTGGGGGAATCCTCAAGTGAGTGAGGATTTAAGGGAGATCCAGTCTTCTAAAATACCTCTTTCTTGTCTACTTCGAGTTCTTTCACTTAAATTATCCAAAATTGCTCCAAATCCTGCAACTAATGCACATTGTGCTACATGACATAACATCTCATCTTTACCCATCTCACTATGAAAAATATAACAAAACATGTAAACAAATTTCAGAAAACTTGATTTTAATAAGATGGAGAGTGAAATTAAGGTCCATATAATTTACCTATTTATGAGCCTCAACACACTCATGATGAGACAACATCAAATCCAAAAATCTCCTAGTCTACCATGATGCATTGTTTTCCATTTTGGTGCAGGTGGTCGGGAGGGACAATGCACTAAGACTATGGATAGCACAACATAGGTCGGGATGCGAGGCTCTAGAGCAATGTCAGGAAAAACTGCATAGATGTCACTGGGAGACATATTTTGTTGATTCGAGATAGTAGTGACAGCTACAGGGAAAAAACCAGCTAGTAAGATGGATTTCCCAGTTTCCGAAAGGAACGCTAGTTGGGGTGTCGGCCAATCTATGATATTTTCCATGGTAGCACTGGGCAAGTCATCTAGCTAGGATCTAGAAAATTTCTCTGACGAAGATAGCGTGAGAAGAAAGAGGCACTCGCAAAAAAATATGTGCAATTTTCCAAAGGAGTACAAGGTTAGGTTGTGAGAGCTCCTAGTAAAAACTATGCAATCCTAAGATACAGTCCGAGCCTGGAAAATTATATGAAGTTTTTGAGCTAGTTGCAGGGCAAGGGAGTAGGGTTGGACATGATAGCTCTGCACAATTCCTAAGTTGGTTGCAGAGTAATAAGGAAGGGTAAGACAGGACAACTCAGTGCAATTCTTAAGTTGGTTGTAGAGTCGGAAAGAAGGCCTGGTAGGGCAGGAAAACTCTGAGAAATTCATGGGCTTGTTACAGAGAATGGAAGATGGGAACGGTAGGAAAAATTTGTGTAATTATATAGCTCAGTAAAACCTAGGGTCATAGCTCTAGTTCATTCTCTGGTTGACCACAGAGAGGCTTGATGCGAGGTCTTGCGGGAAGCATAGATTAGATCGGCTTTAGGGACACCTTCTGCAAAGTTTTGGGAGTCAATCAACTGGCTCACTTCCAGAATTGTAGAGTGTAGGCTACCTAGAGGACAACCTAAGCTTTGTGTAGTTTTGGGAAGTACTGCAAGGTCACTGAGATTGGGTTCGATTGACAAATGGGGTGTCCAGTCAGCAGATTCTTGGGAAAATAACTAAGTGTGAACAAAATTATACTTGTGTATACATTACATTGTGATCACACACTTATCATGACTTAAGGACAAGACACCTCAAACCAACAAGACAATCAACTGCTCAGTGGGACTGACTCAAAGGTTGAGAGCAACAAGTGTGACACTTGAGATAGATCTCTGAACGACCGTGACGACACTTGTGCAACAATGTTTACAAATTTGTGTGTGAGTGTGACCGATGTTCAGAAAGAGAAAGAAACTCATGCACCCTAAGAAAATCCTTCACAATTTACAGAACAAATTCACAAGCATGACATAGCAATCAACATGCCAAAGAAGGCAATTGGTCAAACAAGCGAAAAGGAAGCAAGACACATAGAAGAAATACTGAAATTATTTTGTTCTTGCAAGCATGTGTGTTATCAAAGACAAAATGATATGTGAATGATAAGGAGTCCTACAAACTCAACTAAGAGATATACTTGGAAAGGTTCTCTTTAGTTACCGTACTTACCCTAGAGATGAATGCACCCTAAGAAAATCCTTCACAATTTACAGAACAAATTCACAAGCATGACATAGCAATCAACATGCCAAAGAAGGCAATTGGTCAAACAAGCGAAAAGGAAGCAAGACACATAGAAGAAATACTGAAATTATTTTGTTCTTGCAAGCATGTGTGTTATCAAAGACAAAATGATATGTGAATGATAAGGAGTCCTACAAACTCAACTAAGAGATATACTTGGAAAGGTTCTCTTTAGTTACCGTACTTACCCTAGAGATGATCATGCATCCGACGAAGTTTGCATGAGGTCCCAATCATAACCTAGTTTATTGTTCCTTCTCCTCAACTCCTTGAGAGTAATGTAGAATGTCACTATTGTGGAGGTAAATCTCCTCTACAGACAGATGTGATCCCACTAGCCTAAATGGGGTCTAGAAACAATCAAACAACGCTAACATGCAGGTTCCTAATTGCAAATTAAAGACCGATGATGAGGGCCTACCTCGAATCCAATGCTAGTATTTGTAGAAGAGTCGTCACTCCCATTCTTTCACTCCATATAGTCAAAATCCCCACAATCCTCGTGAATGGACACCTACACATGCAAAGAACAACACAAATACGAGCATAAAATCTAAGAGATGCAACTATATATTAGTCAGAAAGGATATAACTCAAACATCATTATAAAGACAATAAGAGTGGAACCATAATGATAGTCGTCTATTATTATTGATAAACAAAGAAGAATAAAACCATAGTTCTGACGTCAAATCCTCCTTTGGATGGGTGATCAACAACACATGCCTTGCAAAGCTTGTTGGGAATGGGGAACAAGCCTCTCTCTCCCTGGTTACTTGGATAAGAATCTCCTCACTTAAGATTTAGCCTTATGGGGATGAAGAAGGCCTCTTGTAGCATGAGCTTAGCAATTCTCAGACTTTGGGACTTAGAATTTGGGGCTTGAAGAGTAGAATTACTAACTAGCTTGTCAAAGGCAAAAGGACAAGCTTATATAGAGAAAGGAGAAGGAGTTAGGATCATCCACAAGATTCATGGGATTGGTCTTATCATTAAGAAGCTTCCATGAGAGGTGGAGAACCACTTCCCTTCTATGGAGATTTGGAGCCCAACTGGACTAACTCAAGATGGAATCAATTCATGAATAGGTTAGGAAGAACCTTCGTAAGTTGGTTTGTTAAACACTTTACCCAACTGGGTTGGCGTAAGTGTGACTCTAAGACAGAGCGCCACCTAGCATGCCCTCTTTGGAGGATTCCCCATTGGTGCGAGTGATACACTATGGAACAGCACCAATGGAAAAAGGGCTATTTTTATGGGTATTTTGCAAAAGGTGTCTTCAGGGCGGAAGTACATACTCAAGGGGATACAATGCAAGTGTTTTCAAGTTATGTCACTTCTCACAGGTCCAGGAATAAGTCCTCCAAGGTGTGGGAGAAGGGGTAACAAGGACGATGAAAAATTATTGTGTAACAGATGCCCCCTAAAGCATGAGGCCCGAGAGAGAGAGGGGTGAAATGATTTACAAGAACATGGACAACTGAAAACACTGCCGCCGAAGAACCTACATAAGAAGTACAACTGATATCTCAAGTACATGATGTATGTGGTATGGGCGCATTCATCCATAGCAGAGTACATAAAAATCTGGATCCAAGGTATGGGCGCAACCATCGAGTAAGGATCGATAAGTAGACTCAGGCATGGGCATAGCCATCCAATGAATGAGTCATGTAATGATTATAATAATCCACAAAATCGCAACCTGGATCTCAACAGACAAAATCCAGGGTCTTCCGCTCCATCTCGACCCGAACAATGTACAAGTTCAAGCATGCGAATCTGGGAGTCGAAGTCAAACATGCAAGAACATTTTCTGATTACCAGTCAATGATGAAAATGGTTAACAAACGTGAGAGGTACCACCAATAATGACAATGGTCCTCAAGGTACTAAAGGTACAATCTACAGCGTGCGAATCAGTGAGCCGGTGTCGAACAACCATAGAATCATTTGATTAGAGGCCAATGATGAAAACCTCACATCAAACACGAAGAACCTACCATTGAGGCATGCAGGCTCCAAGGCACCTGAAGGGAGTCTCTAAGTCAACTTCCTCGATAATGAGCTGAAGTCGACAGGAAGTGACCTTAATCGAAGGTAGGCCATAATGTTTCCCACATCATCGACACGAGACAGAGAAGGATAAGATGTTTTTGAATCAGAATTATGTGAGGTATCAGAGGGAGGTTGAATATTCTGCAGAGGTAAACTTCTCTTGAACATATTGGCGGCACGACAGTGGACTTGGCAGTATTTGACATCAAATGATCAGGGGTCATGGTGACAAGGCAATAAGCAGATGAGAATTCAAATAGGATAACCCAAACCCACGGAGGCAAGTGTAAAAACAAGATGAGATGTCCCCACCCAGACACGAATGCAGACAAGTGCCATGTTCAAGAGTGACATACTGCCGACACGACAATAATTGTGGTTCCATTTTCCCCACCATTTCTGGCGAGTGCCCCGGTTATTTTTTGATGACAAGCTTGACGGCGATAACATATGCTTGAAAGGCGTAATTTCGATGGAATCCAATGTCATTAAGTTTTAACAAGTCTGACAAAGGAAGAACTTGGCGTCTTTTCATATTTAAAGAGTTTGAAAAGACGGCAGAAAAGGAAACTCCAAGGGTGTCCTTTTTTGTAAAGTTGTGTCTCTCGAACCCGAAAAAGTATAAAACAATGCTCGAAAGAACTGCCCGATCATTACGATCGAGGAGTACTTTTCATGATTAGTGATTTCGACCTGAAAAAGTAAAAATGCGATCGAAACTACGTCGTTCTGTGACCGTTAACGAACCTGAAACGACAAAGGTCCGACGATCTTTTCGTATTTATATGGTCGGAAAAGAGTTTAAAGATGACTGCCTCTTATTTACGTTTAACGAGTCAAGAGGAATAAATCGGCAATCTTTTCATCTTTAAATGGTCAGAAAAGAGCTGAAAGAAGACCTCCATTTTTATTTTCTTTCACGAGTCAAAAAAGAAAAAATACTCGGCAATCTTTTCATATTTTATGAGTCAGAAAAGAGCTTAAAGGTGACTCATACTAGAGGAACGAGTGGTATAGAGGGTAGCAACTGGTTCTGACAATGATGGAACTGCTCAAAACTTGTAATGGGCAAGAGGCTGGCTAACAAAACCACTCTTAACTGCAGTCCCTCAGGAAAGGAAAAATGACCAAGTGAAAGCATATGATCAGCCAAAGAGATGGTGGCAATGGAATGAAACAACCAAGGCTCATCTAGCATAATTGAGCAGATAAAAATGGCAATTACGAGATGTAAAATGGTTATGGGTTCATTTTTACACAAGCTTGAACCATGGAGAACTCTGCTTGGATTTGGTTTCATGTTTACACAAGCTTGAAATGAAAAACTATTCTTGTTATAAGTTCGCATGCCCCCAGCATAATGACGCAAAACAAGGTACATGCCCCCCAAGCTTCATTGCATTCAACAAAGTGGTTGGAATGAAGGTTCACTTTCGAGATCTTCGAAAGACTCGACTTGTATTTTACAAGATCTTAATCAAAAGACTCAATTTGGAAAGGGAGTTGTTTCATTTTTTAATGAGGTTGACATAGTAAAAGAACTATCCTCAGAACCCTTGTTTCATTTTTTAACGAGCTTAACAGAACATCAGGAACAATACTCGACTAGGCCCAGTTTCATTTTTTAAGGAGTTTGACATAGGAAAGCGAACTATGCTCCGAACGAACTTTGTCATAATGAACAAGAAGTCGTAGCTTCCAAGAATGCCACTCTCGATGGAAGGATCACTTCTTGGAAGTCAGGACCCAATGCCCCCAGGACACTATGCATGACGACGACATCACTGGATACAGGCACGGGATAAGTAGCCACGTAGTTGACTTGCGGTAGGGTAGATACAACCGGTGGATAAAAACCAAGAGGGGATGACAATTGCGTAGGAGTCATTGGGGGACTAAAGAACGATAGTTGATCGATAGTCACAATGCTTCCGTCGTGTGGAGAGAAAACCACATGGAAAAGTGAAGAGACAAGGGCCCCCATAGCATAAACATAGTCACGGCCAAGGAGAAGACTGAAATCTAAAGCACCTTGGGTAACTAGTACGTCTATATAGACGGTTTTGCCTCCCAAAGTAATAAGGAAATTCAGAAGGATCCCCAATGGTTGACTAGTTCCTCTGTCAAACGCCATCAGATTCTGTGCGACTGGCACAAGCTGTGGGGAGCCCAAATCTTGCCAAGTAGTGGAAGGCATAAGACTAACAGATGCACCCTCATCCAAGACAGTGATAGGTATTGCCTTATCATAGGCATGTACTGTAATCTGGAAAGGCAAATGGGATGGAAGGCGGAAAGCAGTCAGGTGACTCCAGTCGAAGGAAATGACTGAACTACTTGGTGGGGGAATCATATGATTGCCCCCTTGCTCCAAAGAAGGACTCTTGGGATCAGCTGGGATAGGAGAGTCATTTTCGGACTCAGGAGAATATGATGAGACGAGAAGAACATGAGCATGATGCTCCTCCAAAACAGAGTGATCAACAGGCGATGAACCCAAGTCGACACTCTTTCCGACCAATGGTTGGTCTGGAACAGGCTTAGCACAGCCAGGTTCAGAAAGGGGAGGATGGACAAGAGAAGGATCTAAATCAATCTCTTTGTCGACAGGGGGAGGATCTGAAGAGAGCCTCTAATAACCAACGGGGAGTTGGGGTGAAGAAGCTGAAAGACTTTCCAAAACTGTAGAAGCTTTATCCATGAGCGGACAAAGGTGAAGAAGATGGTTGCCTTCACATAGCCTACAGGGGAATCAGATCTTCTCGTTCTTCTTACCATTTCCAGTTGGTAGGGTAACATCACCATGAGATCTAGAGGGTGATGAGGGGCAGGCCGGATTGTGAGACCATACTTCTAAGACCTTAGGAAGGCCAAGACAATCATGGAGAAGATGGTCTCCCTTGCACAATTTACAAGGAAACTTAACCTTCTATGGAGGAGCAGAAGGAGTTCCGACCTGAGCTGTACTCGGGACAGTAGCTGCACTTTTAGCCTCTCGCTTAGGTGACTTCTTCTTCTTCTTAGCCACCTGGTTACTTGAATCTAGACTTTCACCAGGCGAAGTAGACGATGAAGATGTAGAAAGAGGCGAAGAAGGGGAGAGGTCCACCTTGGAATCAAAATGATGTTGTTCGGGTGGAGGAACTGATTGAGTAGTAGTTGAGACATTAGGGATCAGAGAGGTTGAGAAAAACAAAACAGGCAACCCAATAGTTAACCCAGGAAGGGACAACGTTGCCATGTAAGGAGCACCAACATTCCCAAAAGGAGGAAAATGACCAGGATTCCCATCAGAGGGGATTCCTGGGTTGGTGAACTCTGGAAAGGTTGCCATAAAAAATGGAAAATCACACATGTTGTTAGGTTCCTATACCAATAGGTTTCATCTTTCATGATTGACAGTGGAAGGGCTAAATATGTTCATCATTGCAGGTTACAAAGGTTCCATATTTTGTGTACATGCTATAAAAATTAAAAAATGAAAAGAGGGTATGCCTTAAAAGAATAATCAAAAGGCAAGAAAATCAAGTGGTCAAGAAAAAAGTGAAAATGAACCCCAAACTAAAGACCAGGAAAGTGGCCAGTCAAAATGCCACTACTATATTTTGGGCAGTATCATGCTCTGCAAATACTGCTGCTAATCATACTTGATGGATGGCCCAATAGTCTAAACTGGACCATGCCATGGTTAAATTTCTTGCTGCAGAATAGAGAATGTTTCCTGACCAAACATCTCAAGCTTGGCAGATGACTAGCTAGGTAGAGAAATAAAGGTGCCCAACTGCTTAATCTGGGGCCTTGGAAGAAATAAGGGTAGGTTTTAGATAGGAGGGCAGTCAAAAGAAAAAGAGGAAAATCAGGGTCTGCTAATTCAAGTGCACCCACCCTTGAAGAAAAAATGTTAGGATTACTAGGATGGGTAAGTAGTGCAAGGTTGCAGAAATGGAGGGCCATCACCAATTGGCTTACTAAGTACAAAAACTCATGCCACTCAGGGTATTGGCATCAAAAGCAGAGAGTGGAGGACAAGCATTGGAAGCATGTATAATTTCCCCATTTTCCCCAAAACTTCATTTTACTAACACCCCCAAGGGCCTTGGGATCTGCTCAAGTGTCCACTCCCATTCCACTTCATGAAAAACTACTGGGTCAAATCATGAAGTTCAAACATGAAAAGAAGCCACATTTTTTGTGTAAAAAATCTCTCTCATCATTTCATTTATCCTCAAATTCCTAAGTTAAGTTTTATCTCTTAGAACTTAGCTTTACCCCTTCATTCACCTCACAAAGCCATATTAACCACTAATGTACTATTTAGCTCCCTAACTCCCCCCTTTCCCTAATTCTATTAGAAACTATGAAAATTTTCCCAAAAATATCTATAAAAAACCCTCCCCCTAGCATTATAGCTATATAACCCTTCCTTGGGGAAATATTACCTATCTGGGGTTGGTATTAACCCCTTTGTCCCTAAAACTATGGCCTCTTTCAAGAAACTATGGTGAAAACCCAAAAAATTTGAAACCCCGCCCTCATTAACCCATGTACTCTTTTTTCCACCCGAATGGCATTTTTATTATAAATTTTTTTAATAAAAACATTTTAATAAATTATGCGCCTGACCCTTAAAACCCATATCCTAAATTTTTCTACCCCACTGCGCTCGATTTAATTAAAACCTATTTTAATATTGGGGCGGGTCCCCCTTACCTAATGCACTGTCATGTCATGATCGCCACCCACTGCACGATCGTTGACCCCGCCCATCTAACGGTGGGTGGTCATTCTTGTGGAGAAGCCGCCCGACCTTTTGCATCCAGGGGATGGGTGGTATTGCTGCCGTACCCCCGCCACGCATCGGCCTCCCGCGGTGTTCGCTGCCCCCCCCCCCTCGATACCACTTACCGCCCTCAGGTCTTCCGGGGAAACCACTTACCGCTTCCTCCCCGCGCTGATGTCACACCCCCGTCAGCGTGACGTCACCCCTCCTTGCCGCCACCATGCCTCCACGTCGCATCCATGTCACCCGTCAACTTGTCCACCCTACCACTGTGTCACTCTAACCTGGGCACCCACGTCAGCTGCCACGTCACCCATCCGTACCCGGGCCCATGATGACATCAGCATGACATCATCACCAAAAAGGCGCCAATATGCCAAAAATGCATAAAAAGACGAGAATTAGCCGTTATTGGTCATTGTTGTGCATAGTTTCCGGAGCTCCTCTGCATGAGAAATCAATGTGCAACGGTCAAAACGCCAAGTTATCCCACCAAAGTTGTTGCCGCCTCCATTGTCAACCCGAGCACCTGCATTTCGTCCGGTTCAAACGACTCCTACGCCATAAAAACCAGGTATTTGCCGCAGGCGTCCTCTTTACCCACTGTTCTCCTTTGCTATCCTAATTTCCTGCATAAAAACTCTGTTAAAAGCTCCCCATTGATAAATTGACCACTGAAATTTTCTTAAGAAGCCAGTGAAACCCCCGTGCAACAAAAAATCTTGAAGAAACCCGTGCCCCTCTGTAAAAGTCACCACAAAAGCAATTGAAGGAGCCGAGCTACCAGCTAGAAAACTAATTTAGCAGTTCCCTCACCCCTGCTAATAGAAATTCCCTGCAAGTAACCAACTAATTAGCTCAACAAGCTCTGGTTCTTCGAAACAAAGTGCCCCACAGTTCATTAAGCCTGTAAAAGCCTCCTTACACTGCCAAGTTGCTCACTACAAACAGAGATTAGCAAGCATTCCTCAGCATTTGTATCAAACTTGAAGATCCAGTAAACATCCAGCTAAAACCAGACAATGGCCACTCCAGCTACTCTGGATGTAGCTCCTATGAATCCACCTAGCAAAGAACTGGAAGCTATGCCACTAGTGGACAGTGATGCCCTTATTACAGACTTTGTGGCAGAGAGGAATCACTTACAAACTTATTGCCAGCTAAGAAACAGTCACTTGGACAATAGTGACCTGTATGGCATCTGGGAATCCAATCTGCCTACCTACTTCTTGCCTTATGTGAACATTTTCCCTGAAGACATCCACCTCTGTGCAGAAAACTATGACCAGAAACTCAGAGCTGTGAAGTCTCCATCTGGGAGCATCCTCTTTTATATAACACCAGATTCCATCAACCAAATGCTGAACTACAAGAAGACCCAGCTGCTATACCTCTTCTCCATAAACTACTTGCTAGATGAGGGCTCCAAGCTCTCTAGCATAGACATTGTTGCAATAGCCAGGAAATTCATGAAGGCAGATTTCCAACCTTCTGGGCCACCTCCTTTTTCTTATGCAGATTTCAATGAAGTTGGCAAGCTGCTGGTAGATATGCTAACCTCTGTGTTGGGGTTCACTACAAATGAGCATGTTGATCTAACTGTGCTGGTCATGCTGTCCGCATATAGCCTTGTGAAGCCCCCTGCTATGAAGTACAATTATGCCAAATATATTGCCAATAATATACATGATCAATTGTCCAGACTGAAGAGGGAGGCAATATTTAAGTATTCCTCATACATCTATCACCTATTCTTGTACTATCAAACAGATTGCTTCCAGTGCCCAATCAAGAAGCTAGACTCACAGGGAGAAAGGAGGTTTGTCATCTTCTGGTCTTCAGTCTTCCACCAAGTCCAGAATTCTCCCTACTCATATTGTGAATTTATTGACCAGTTTGTGTATCCAGTCACATGCTTCTTAAAGAGGACCCCTCCTATCAGACTGTCCAACGATATGCAGAAAATATTGTAGCTATCCAGGAGTTACAAGATAGGTGATTGGTACTTGTACCAAAATCACACAGTCATCACAATCTATGGTTGTGAGCTCTGTCCCTACAGGCTCCCAAAATATGTGCCTATGAGGCTATTTGCCCTGGAATAATACAGACAGCTTATAAACTCTGATCTAACACACTTCCAGAATGCTAAGAAGAAAGTCAACCTAAAGTTCAGAGACCACCTAGGCCCATTTGTCATGAACAGGAAAGATGGTTGGCAAGAAGCTAATCAAATACTAGGGCAACAGCTCAAACTCAAACGAAGCTTCTGGTGGGTCCCTTATGACCCTGAAGGTTTCATCAGTGCTAGGAGGGTCAAATATAGGCTGCTAGCCTATAAGTATTGCCCATACCCACAAATACGACACTTTTCCAACCAAGGTGAATGGGTACCTGAATCAATAGTAGAGGAATTGACTCAGGAAGAAAAAAATGGAGCAGACTGTAAAGGACTTGGAAAAAACTCATGACTTGGATTCTTGTCAACAGGTCTTGTTCAAACAACCTGTCCAAGCAGGAGAAGGCACTTCTGCTGCTCCAGCTGTACAGGACACCCAACAAGCTCTAGCAACAACAACTACAAAAAAGGGAAAGGAGAAGGTGGATGAACAACAACAGGTAGAGACAGGGCAGCCCAGCACATCAAATGATCAGCAATCAAAGCAAGCCCCTCCAGAGCAAACTGAACAAACCCAAATCCCAGTTTTGCAGACTCCTCTCAACAATGAGAGAGGAAAAAAGAGAGACAGAGAGGAGGTCACACCTCCAACAGGGTCATCACAGCAACCAGAGGCCAAGAGGTCGAGGATAGACCCTGAAACAGAAGAAGGAGACATCAGTGAAGAACGGCAGAAAGCCACAACAGAGAAAGGCAAACAAGCCAACAGACTGCCACTAGCTCATTTCAGCTAGAACAGGCCCAACAACATACCACAGAGGTGTCCTCCTCAAGACAACAGGGCAAGAAACCAGCTGCAGTCAAAGAAGGCTTCATAGAGATCAAGGCACATAATGAATTGGTGAGAGTGCAGCTCTATGAGCAATTCTTGAAGACAACTCTAGCCAAAAAACAAAGATTGATGGATGCCTATGGTCTGAAAGAAGAAAAAATTATCTTCACCCATCTGAAGCCTAAAGTCCCACATCCAAAGACCCCAGCAGATTACTACAGAACAAACCTGGAGGTCTTTTCCAAAGACATACACCCCATGGATCAGATTGAGCTGCACAAACATACTGGGGAAATGGTGTATGCAACACTTGCTGATAGGGCAATGCTGGCCCATCAGCTAAAGGAAGCCCTGAAGAATGCAAACAGATAGCTTGATTTTGAAAGCTTGTTTTCCTCTGCAAAGGACAATAGAATAAAGACTCTGGAGGACATAATAATTTATTTGGGACATGACCCAAAGGATCCAAAGGATGTTAGAGCCCTTATGAAGAAGAAAGAGGATGACATTGTTGCACTAAGAAGGCAGGCAAAATTGCCTCCTACCATTCACCCTCAAACAACAGAATTTGCACAAGAAAAGCAAGTAGATGATGCTATGGAGCTGCTTCTAGTAATGAACCAAAGAATATTACAAATGGAGGTAGAATTAGAGAAAGCACTGTAGGACAAGCAAGGGGAGTTAGCCTCCCATCCCCCTCAAACATCAACAAATCTTGGACCTGCCCCTCCCACACAAGCAGCATCAGCCCCTCCTGCTATTCTAGCACCTACCACAACTACATCAGCAACAGGAGCAACAACAGAAGCAACAGCAACAGCAGAATCCAGCATGAGCATGGAGGAGTTGATGAAAGCTGTTAAAGAGCTTGAGACTCAAGTAACTGAAATAAATGATGCCAAGGAAAGACTGGCCAAGCTGGAGACCAGTTATGATAAATCAAAGATGACAATAGCAGAGAAACAAAGAGAAATAAAGGCCTTAGAGGCCAAAGTAAAAAATATGGAAAGTGAATTGCTGCTAGGTAAAATCCTAGCAGAAATAAAGAAGATTATTTGGGCCAAAATTGGCCAATCTATACAGGACCAATGGAGGTCCATTCAGGCAATTTTTGAGCAGGTTGAGCTGATAGATATGGCTCATGTAGAAATACAAAGAGCCAGGACAGCCCTAGGAATAATTCCCGAGAAGGCCAGCAGAATGATACATTTCCTCAATAACCGCACTAGAGAGGAAGTGGAAGCTCTAGAAATAAGCAGCAGAACAGATGCAATCCCGACAACCAAAAAGGTACTGACCTTGAGGAATTTTACTCAAACTCTGGAGAGGAAATGTCAGGAGATGAAAGCAAAGATTGATGAATTTAGAGCAAAAATGACTATACTACAGGAGAAAGGACTGTCAAGCCTAGTGACTGGCACAGGACAGCTGCTGTCATATAATCAGTAAATGACAACGATCAACAATTATGTTGAAAATCAGATAACAACATCCGGCAGCTCCACGGAAGAAGCAGGGCCTCCCTCTGGGCAATCTCTCTATGACAAGCTAGAAAATCTGTTCTTTATTGAACATGAAATAAATCATCTGTTTGAGGTGCCTCCAAACTTCTACAGACATATAGAGGTAGATGAAACACTAGTGAAAATGAGGAAGCATCAGCTACCTCCAGCTGATTGGTGGCAAGCAATTCTGGAGATTTTGCCCAGATAATGCCACTTTTCCTTTTTCCTTTTTTGAAA
Source organism: Pinus taeda (assembly GCA_000404065.3). NCBI lineage: Eukaryota > Viridiplantae > Streptophyta > Pinopsida > Pinales > Pinaceae > Pinus > Pinus taeda. The sequence continues at coordinate 225,091 of APFE031589625.1, read as the reverse complement.
AAAATCAAAGTTTTCAAGTCACGGTACAGGTCAGTAGGCAGATCAGCACACAGGTACAGCAAGCATCCGTACAAGTGACTCACTAATGCACCCAGACAGTAGGCTCAATTAACGCAGAGCTAAAGGCACAGCTACAACCCACTTTCCAGAGCCATAAAGTCAAAAGCTGTCTGACAGAAAGATAGCATCCATCTCAGCATTAAATGCTATATTTATATTTTCATTTACTTTTTGTAAGAGAGTTGGTGGTGCAATTTATTGCACAATAACTCTCTACTGAGATATTTTGTACCCTATTTTTGTATATATATCCCCTCATATAACGTATTGAGGGTTGGTTGTAGTGTAATTCTTTCTGAAGAGCTCTATTGTATTCTGGAGACAATTTTGATAATACAAATTGCTGATGGATATTTCTGGTTCTTAAGCTGCCTGAAGGTGGAAATGAATGGCTCTGTTTAGTTGCAGAATTGCTGTGTCATTTGCTGAAGCAATAAGTTTCTCTGAACTATGTATGTGTTTTCTGTGTATTCCACAATTTTGATGTTTCCATAATATTAGTAAGTAGAGAAAAAGAATAGTCTAGGATTTGTTTTAAACACCCTATGCTCAATCTCTATTTCTAAATATGTTTTCTTCTGGATTAGCCATAGATATGAATTCTTAATTTCTCATGTCTGAACTAATTCTGTCATGGTGAATATTGTTTAAGAATTCTTAACTGCTCTTAAGCAATGCTTTCATGTTTCTTTATTTAGCATAGTGAAAGATTCTTAATTGCCTTTCACTCACTAATTCCATAATTTCATCAAAAAAATCTGGTAAATTGTTCCACATATGCCTATCTTTCTGTGCAGCAACACTCTGCCTTCATAAATCTACTTTCAGCAGCACAAATACCTCAAATCCATTGCCCAATGGAACAAAATGTCCTATGAGCTGTATCTCAGTTCTATCTGAATTCACCAACCCACCAAATTCAAACAAAATAGTACACCGTAGCTAGCCTAAAAACATTCATCAACAGAGCTAAATTACAAAGAGAGAGCCCTCTCTCGTTGCAGGTAGGCTAGAACCTGTAGCTAAAAGATTGGTCAATGGTTACCTCGGTCGTATTCCCTTTAGGAAGTAGGGAACAACCTGAGTGATAACACCCCACATCCTGGAACTGTCTCGTAAGGTACAATAGGATGAATGAATGATTTCGTTCAGCCATGTTTACAGTCACGTGGTATGTGGAAGTCTCGAACCTGGTCAGATTTTCCTATGATTAATGAGACTTAAGTTCTCTTTCTTTAGTACTTGTTTATAGGTGGATTTAATGATTGTTATATATATTTTATTTACATGCTTTTATGTTGGTTATAAGCATGGTTAATTGAATGGTTCATGCCATGGTTATCTCATGTATTTACTTGTAATTGTTAAAATAATGGATGAAAGACCTAATTGATGTTTTAATAGTTTAAGGGAGAAGGTGGTGATCCTTCCTATGATGTTTCATAAGAGTTTTCAGTCATTCATGCTCCGTCTTGTATCCTAGATGTTGGTTCTCCATTTTCAGTCTTTTCCCACATACATTTTCCATCTATCCATCATCCGTTTCTATCATAACATAGTATTTTTTTCCTGTTATTGCACTTTAAGGTAAAAATAGTTATGTCTTTTAAATTTTAGAAATTTTAGTAAAAATTTGGTATTAAAAATTATTTCGACTAGAACATAATTTCTCGTAATGGCTCCTTTGAATTCGTATGTGTATGACAACAAGATCGAAACTGAAGCTATCTTAGAGAATATTGGGAACCGTGGATTGACATATTCTATTGGAACAGTCCAATTGAGTCAGAACATGCTTGGTCAACGCTGGTCAAACTTGACTAGTCACCCAAAAATCCCTATCTAAAATGGTCTGTTTTGTGATTTAGTGGCATTTTGCCATATTTTGTGCAATAAAAAGGATGATTTCAACCTAAGTAGATGGATTAGGACTCTTGTAGGATGTTATAGCTATTTTATCTAAGTTTGTTATATTTTTGGCTTATTTAAGCACACCATTCAACACTTATGAACATGTATTATGACTATTGAGACTACTTTACTTCTAAATATAATTTGAAGAGCTTGTTTTCCATTTTCTTGTTGTTATTGCCATGGAATGTGATTGTTGAGATACAATAGCTAAGAGTTTCAAGTGTACCAAGCAAGGGTGGAGGGTCCCCATTCCGAGCTAAGTACATTGTGGTGTAATTTTATGCATAATTGTGAATATTTTAGATAGTTGTTTTCTTTACAGTTCTTGTGAATATTTTCTGAATAGATTCATTACATGCCATGTTCATTTGTGATTTTAAATGATTTCATTTCAGTAATTAGTTTAATAAAGGAAGGATAAGTAAGGCATCTAAGTAAGATCCTCTTCCATCTAGATTAAGAATTGAATTGTAAATTGTGTTAATGCATTTGATCTTTTATTTCTTTGGTTTTTTATATTATTTATGGTGAACTGTTCTTGTTGGGATAATAAAGATGAGTAAGGATAAAAATTACCTCTAAGTTAGAGCCTCTCCCTCTTTTCCTGTGCTCTGCAAATACTCATTGCACTCTTGCTTCCACATTAAATTTGCATAGTTTCTTTTCAAGTAATTTATATTTGTAATATGCATTTCCATTATTCTTATTTCAATAACTACTTCCTACACTAGTTAATCTAAGATTCCATAAATTTTGGTTTGCTTCTAATTCTACCCACCCAGATTGATAAGGAATACATGTTTTAATTTACCCAGTAAATTGAACCAACATTAGACTTGTAGATTACATTGATGGCAAGTGTTTGATAGAATGTCAGTCCCGGTTGGGGATGGTCATGCCTAATACTGAGGTTTACTTTTTGTTTATTAGTCTTTTCATCATGTCTCTAATGGGTTCTAAAAGTTACATCATGTTCTAGGCAGAGGTTGAAATTATGGGCTAGAAAAGTGCCTTAAATTCTGCGGACATTGGCACAGGTATGCTAGGAAAAGTCCCTGGATGATGGCTTGTAGACCTGTGAGAGCGTCTAGAGGTCCCTAAATGTTGGAATGCCCATAGCATGAGATTTTAGAAAGGTAAAGAGGTATAAAAGATTAGTGGGACCCAAGGGCACGATGCCTCAGTGGTTGAGATGTCTCCTGGGGGTGTTGTTACTGATGTGGAAGGTATGGTTGATATGTCCCATTGATTCCATTTCATTAAGGTCACCAAGGAGGTTGAATCCCTTCATAGTGGCCTCTCACATCGCATGTTTACCCCATTTGGCCAGTTACTTGGGTAGATGTGGGAGAAGGGTGGTTGCATTTATTCACATGTTATAGGTTCGTACCATTGGGGTAATGTCAAAGACCCTGAGTCAAGGACATCTCACTCTTATATGGCATCCTTCCTAGAATGCATTGGAGTTATGTATCATTATTGATTTGGATGGTTATTCTAGGTCACCTCTTATTTGTTATGTGTGAATAGTCCTAGTGATGTGTACTGTTACATAGTTCCGCATTAAGTTTGTTGGTATCTATGCTCTATCTATTGAGTCACATGGATCTACTATATGTGTCTTCATGGCCATGCTCTAGCATTTTATATCATGGATATGTAGTGCATGTTTTGGAAACCATGTTTAGTACCAATTTACAACTCATGATGGTTATGCTTGGCCAAGGATGTCATCGACACATATGAGACTTCAACTTTTGGTGTTTTCTGATCTGATTTCTTGGCTTTGTCTCCTCTCTTATATTTTGACCTCTGAGCTCTATTATAATGTATTTCATCCATTGGTTACTTTTGTGGCCTCATGTAATAGGGGCATCTGTTATCAACATATTTTTCTCCCTTGTGTTAGTACCTTTGAATAATTATGCTAATTAACCTTCTTCTGGGCCTTGACCACTTTTTTCCCAAGTGTTATTCCATAATCGTATGGAGCCTGTCTTGTGCGTACGATTAGGGGACTAGTTATCAAGACTTATGGTTCCTAGAAGATTAGTTCAACTAATCATATTATCCTATCCATTCAAGCTATCTAGGAATAATCATTGAGAATATTCTCTAACTTCTCTTGGTCTTAAGCATCTACATTCATCCTCCTCGAAGTCTTCTTCTTCTTATTTATACTGGGCCATCTTAGAGGCTGAGGCTATTTTTTGGATAATAAAACATTTGGAGAGTAAGATTCAGAGAGTCTATGTTGCCTTTGTGATTCATATTTGAGTTATTCATGCCATTGTGATTCCTTCTTCATTATAGTGCAGAGACTCTGTCAGAATAAGGAGAGGAGTTTTGAAGCTAGAGCCTTTGGATCGAAAGTTGATGAAAAGGATCGCTTGATTGGAGTGCAAGGATTTTGCAGTAGACCAAAAACCCTTCACTGACCTACAAGGAGGAAAGGTATTAGCTCATCCTTTACAACATTATAAATTACATGCAATCTGCTTCCATGGAAATTTCATTTTGGAACTTTTGTTGAATTGACTTAGCCATTGTTTTTGTTGTCTACTAATCCTAATCGGGCATAAGGTCATAGAGAAATAACTCTATGCATGTAGAATTTATAGCAAGAACCCCTTTCATAGTTTAATGAGAAAGAAAGAAAAGACAATGGAGCTATATTGTCTTTTCATTCAATTTCAATGAGCCTGAAAAAGAGTTAAAAGTATATTCAAGTTTGTGTATTTTTTGTGAGATTTTTTAATGAGTCCAAAAATTATATAAAAGTATACTCATGTATTTCTAATATTTTAATGAGTGTGATTATAGAGAAGATATTTCTCATCAACTTTGATTTTGACTAATGAGTAGGAAATGATGTAAATAACGTGGCACTTTCAAGTATGTTAATGATCTTAACAAAAATAGAAAAAGAAGATCAAGATTTTCATTGTTTAATGAGCACAAAAATATTTCCAAAAGGAAGCTTGTTTGAGAGGGATAAGTGGTAGTATTTTACTTAACTATTCTTTAGGCTAACAAAATTGACCTAAGAAAAGTAAGAGGCAAGAGAAAAGAATCTGGAAATGGAATACCACTCATCACAACAGTCTCTTTGAAAGGATGAGGTGGGTTGAAATATGGAGGCATTACTGATGGGAAGGGAAGAGGTTAAGAATGGCTACAAAATTGGAAAGCATGATGAAGGAAAGAAATGTTATGAAAAATTATAACAATACAATGAGACAATGGGCATAGGTGACATAAAAACAATGATAAAATAATGGAAACCCCCTCTTAGGTACCAAAAATAGTAGAAAAAGAGATGCATGAGGATCGTTTTCAATGCCATAGAAGGATTTAAAGTGGGTTACCGGGTCTATAAATAAATGTAGCATGGGCACCAAGACAACAATTGGATGTTATTATAGGGAACCAATTAATGGTATGCTCTACCACACAAGCCATGACATGCAAACATGCATGGTTAATATCATAACTTGTCAAGGTGGGACCTAATGTACATTGAAATGGTATAGGAAAGGTTAAATATGCAACACCAAGATTAATGTGAATCCTAACCTTACATGATAGTTTCAAAATTATTAAGTAACCAATTTTTATTTTCCAAATCCATATCCTTGTGCAATAATGAATCAAAATTTCCTTGCGGAAGCATTGGTAACATGACAATATTAATAAAAAAATGGAAATACACCTTGAAAATGAAATATCTGACAAAAATAGGCATGACCAATGTGTAAAGGGGCATTTTTGAAACATTTCCCCCATACAAAAGGAGAAAATTTTGACCATTGTGTTCATTTTTTACCCAAAAGGTGAAAATTTGTAGAGAAACCCTATCTTTGTTAGAATTTGTTTTTCAGATTCCAAGTGCATCAGGCCATGAATTAGGTTTCTCTAACCACCATGTTAGAGCTCTTGACCACCTCTTTCATTTATTACCTTTGTTTCTTATATTTATGTTCAAACTTATTATTTGGGATCCCCTTATCAAATCAAGTTTTTCTTCAACACTCCCCTGTGAGGGATATAGCACATTGCAACTCTCCTTGAGGCCTAGAGAAGAGCGTTGGGGCATCAATTTTGTAGATATATGCTATTTCAAGAAAAATTTGACTCTTGAGTTTTGGTCTATGTATATTTTCTAATGTTTTCTTAATGGGTTTTGTAGGGTTTGCAACATGATTTAGTGGAGGGAAAGAGAACATGAATATAATGATGTGGTTACCATGGCACATTGATCCAAATGGATCTTAGAATACTCTCTAAGTCTTAAAAATCATTCAAAAGATCAAAACCATCGCATAAGGGGAACCATCAAAAAGGTGGAAAAACACTATCTGGAGGCAAAAAACACAAGAAAACAAGGAAAATAGGCTTATCGGAGGCTTCAATAGTGAATGCACAGGAGCCATCAGATCTCGCCAGTCAATGGTCTAGATCTGATCAACAAATCACAAATCGACGGAGGCAATTAGAGGCTATGAGAGGTGGTCACATTTATGTTGCAATAACGGTCGACGGGGTCAATGAGGACCGTCAATGAAGCACGCAGATTGATGGCCCACGTTGCACCACCATATCGCATCGACAGATTTCAACAGAAGCGCTTACCACGACCCGGGGCCCATGCCACATGTGACTCCGATATGTCACATCGAAGCCATACAGAGGGCAAGACATATATGTATATATATACGAAACATCTGGACTCGATAGAATTACAAGCAATATTCTATAAAGTTTCATATCTGTCAATTGCCATTTTTAATGTATTTTCGCATGTTTCATTTATTAAAATAAATGCAAAGGAAAGCGTCGATGCGATGTCGCGGAACCAAAAGGGTTTATTAACATTGTTGAACAATATTTCAAGTCTGATATAAGCAAGATTTCCATATTTTAATGTATTTTTCAAAATAAAGAGAAGTCACAAAACAGGCAAGATTTCGGGAGGATCGAAGGTGGTAAATGGTTTGGGCCGGGCTCCATGCGAGCCCATACTGTGGCTGCCACATGTCTAGGCTGAGGAGAGAGGAAACCACCATCATCGGGTAGTTAACCATCATATGAAAGAGCCACCTAAAATGACCACAGCCATTGGATCTAGATCTCCTAGATCAATGGTGGAGATGTGATGTCGATGTATAAGGTGGATTTATTGATATTTGAAGTTTGATAGGCAATTTTTGACAGACTTTTCCAGTGTTTGACTGTATTTCTTTGTGTAAATAGAGAATGGTTGTTTCAGGGATTTCAAAGGCCCGATGCACTCATCCGTTGCAGAACAGGTGGCCACCTCCCCAAAAGGAATTAGGTCATGATTGCTAATGCTTAGAAGAGGGATTCAAGCGGATAGAGGTCGGGAGACAGATACCTAAGAAGAGGAAATGAACAGTCAGCATAGATTGGATTTAAAGCCACAGATAGAGAGAAAATAGGGCAAGCAATATTGAAGGCAGTGTTGAGAGAGAGCAAAGACAAACACAGAGAGTGATTGAGAGAGTCTGTGTACTCAGAGAGGCTTGAGAGGTTCAAGCAAAACTCTTATTGTTGTATCTATTGTGTGTTGAGACTCAAGTTGAGCTCATACTATTGTAAAACTATGTTCTGAAGACATAATAGAGAGGTCACCACTAAAGGCTGGACTAAGAGATGTAGCCCAGGAGTATTGGGTGAACTCCTTATTAAACTTGATGTGTTTATATGTGTTTGTATATTATATTCTTTTACTGCTTCATTGTCCATGTATTTTTCAATATTATTGATCCATTGCATAAAGTAACATAGGAAAATACATGCACATGAGTCTGTAATACCTTAATAATTGTCTTAGATCTCATTTGCAGATCAAGTGGTATCAGAGCTTTAGGTTGCTAAGGTTAGACAAGCTTGTGCTGGATTGTTGAATGCTAACTAGGTCAAAGCTCAAATTAGGAAAAGCAGAACTAGTTGAGGCTAACCTAGAAATTGTAGAGTCTATCCTAAGAGGAAAATGGCAGAAGAAATTCCCTTGGAATTAGACACTCAGTTCATGGACAATTTCATGACCATCAAAGCCATTGTAGAAGAGATGTATCGAGAATTTAAGAAAGGTCAAGGTGAAGATACTTCAACCTCCAAACAAGACAAAGGAATAGAGGATCCCCTTCTAGATTTCCATTCTAAAGGCAAAGGGAAAGGAAAAGAGCCTCCTCTATCCACACCTGCTGATAGCCCTGAAAATAAAAAGAAGAAAACATATTTGATTATATTAGATGTAAAATTTTATTTGCCAATATATGATGGAGAATTAAATGTAGAAAATCTAGATAATTGGATTAGATAGATTGATGTGTATTGTAGGGTGAAAAATATTGATTCAGATAGGAGTAAAATTCAGTTGGATAGCCTACACCTTGGAGGAACTACCTTAGTCTGGTGGAATGCAGGACACAAGCTAATTTGAAGAAGCATGGTAAAATTCTTTCTTCTTGGAGTGAATTTGTTTCTGCCATTAAAAAACAATTCTATCCACTAGCTTATATACAGAAAGCCATGATGAGTTGGCAAACTCTTCGCCAATTAAAAGGGAAAAGTGTACAAAGCTATACCCAGGAATTTAGAAAAATATCTTTGATTCTAGAAATTTCTTTAGACTCACCTGAAACTTTTTTGAAGTATATAGGTGGTCTGCATAGTTATTCGAGGCACACCATTCTCATGTTTAACCCTACTAGCATAGATTGTTGAAAAGTGTGCAACAAGAAATGCTTGTTGAGAATGCAACAAGATGATGGAGCTTAGTGGAAAGGAGTCGCCTTCACTAAGTGGGCCCGTAGGCTATTTTTGGCGCAAGTCTATTTTTAGACTATGTCTATTTTTAGACATATGGATCATGGTCTATGAGTTGCAGGATGCTATTTGTGGATGATTGGTCATGTTGGTAAAAATAGATGGACTTCTATTTTTAGACATATGGGCGGAGTCTATTTTTAGACTGCCAGGCTAAAAATAGAAAAGTCAAATATTATTATCTCACAATAATATTTGGACTATAAACTTAATCTTATTCTCTTGGAGCACTTCAGTTCGAGCTACGGATGTGGCACATGCAATTGCATGAAGGAAATACGTGGTTCTTATGGGTTAGTTGAATATTTGCATGCATGACTTCAGTTAGAACTCAAGTGAGTTGAGTTTAGTGGACTGGAGGTGCAGTTGATGGAGTTGTGTTCAGTTTAGCTTTGTTAAACTGGTTGTATTTAGTCTAACTGGCAAATAGACTAGAGATGAGTTGGGTGAATTAGTTATTAATTAATTCACAAGTTATTAACTCATAATACAACTAATGAATACATCAGTTAACTCAGTTGCATGTCAGTGCATGTTCAGTTCAGCAGGGACAGGTGTTAGAGAATCAGATTGCTATCAGTTGTGACTATAGTTGTGCACCAGATCTTGCACAAATCAGGGGATTGAGTATGCCAATGAGTTTGCCCACATTGTAGCTTGTTCTCACGTGATTTAGCCAAGGAAAGACGTGGCTGCCTTGGAATTATCACCGGTTCTTGTGCAGGTATTGAGCAGCGGAGGCAGGCAAGCAGCGGAAGAGATTTGAGCCAGTGATTGATTCAGATCTGAGCTGTATTGTGTGTAACAGGTGGAGCTGGTACTGGATTGCTTGTGATAAGCATTGTACTTTGTAATGTTATCTGACTCAATCATTAATATACAGATAGTTGGGGTTTTTAGCCAGATGCTTTCCCCGGGATACATACTGTGTTAATGTGTGAATGCTCTTGATGTTTTATTGTTATTGATGCTGCTATATTGATGATCAACATAGAGGAGCTTATGTATTGTGTATGTTTTCCGCAATAGTACATGATCAGGATAATCTCTGTTGAATATGTGTTAAATTATTCAAAATTTCTACATGCACAACACCCCCACTGCTTCACACAGCCAACCTTCTCTCTTCTTCGATGGCTATGATTAAGAAGAACCGCTAGGTGGAAAACAAGACATATTTGAAGAACCTCTAGGGGAGAAGAAGAGGAAAACATTCTTCTGGAGAAAATGGCTGCAAACAGAAATGTTGGAAGTAGTACCTTATCCAAAAACGAATTTTCAAATCAGATGGAAGATTTCAATAGTGAGGTGAGGTAGTTTCTTGCCATGCAACTGGATACCTTATGGATCCAAAGGAAGCAAGAGGAAGCCAAGAGGGCTTTGGCCATCTTTTGTCCTAGGTGCACTAGAAAGCATCCTAGGAATGAATTTCCATTGCACTCCATAGAAGTGTGTTTTCTCTGTGAAAAAGACCATCCTACAGATCAGTGCCCTTCCTTACCCAGAATCAAAGTTGCATATTAGAGGGCTAAAGGTGCCATTGAACCATTCTATTATATGAACCAAAGGAGGCCACATGGGCCCATATCTTACAAGCAGGGAATACAAGGGACATCCCAGACTTATTACAACCCCTATCAAGCCACTTCCATGTCTTCTTGGGCCCCCCCTGCTCATTCTTCCTAGTCAACACCCGCTCCTTGGTCGTATCCATCTCAATATTATGCCCAACCAGCTGCTCATCCATTTCACCCCTACGATCAACCACAGCCTCAGTGGAATGCACCTCATCAAGGGTGGTGGCCCGAGTACAACACTCCTCCTGCTCCTTTTCCTCCGCCACTTGCTCAACCACAACGATCGCCTCCTGCTCCACCAAGGCAGCCCCAAATGCCTGCTCAACCGAACTCGAACCCAAATAAAAAGCAGGCTCAGCAAGTATATAGTGGGAAGCCACCTTCTCAACCACAAACCCATCCACATCGATCTCAAAAATACACCCCAACTCAACTACATGTACCACCATTTCCAAAACCGCACATTGGAGTAGCTCAACTCAATTATAATGTTGAGGCATAACATGTCCAAACAACTCCTTTTGAGCTCAATGATATTCACCATAGCTCAGGAAGAGTATTGCAAGAAAGAGATTATATTAATATTATTGAAGGACCACATCTAGCAGAAGAAGATGCAAAAGAGAAGAGCAAATAACCATGGGTTGCACTTGATGAAAAGAAGACATCAGAATTAGAGATCGAGAGAGCTCCCTCATAGTTACCATCAAATCCTCCATGTATTCAAGAGAAAAATCAGCAAAAAGAGGAGGATGTGAAGGTCATGATAGAAGAAGATATGGAGAATGATCCAAATCAGCAAAAGGACCAAGGATATCAGAGCTATATTGAGATATGGTTCCTGACGGTCACTAAGTTGTAGTAGTACTCTCTTCCTCAGCTATGTTTGATCCCTTCAAAGTCAAATCATTTTGTTTCTAAAATCCGGATACCTGTCAAAGCATGCATTTCAAGCCTCAACATCATTTTGTCTCTAATCTCGCTGTGCACATGGCTCCATTGGAAGTATTCTTATACTGGAAAATGATTTTTCTTTTCAAGTAGGGTAGGGTAGAAAAAAAAATGAAAAAAATAAAATAAAAATAAATAAAAAATAAGAGGAAAATAAAAATCTAAGGTGAAAACCTCCTCGGAGGCACCTCAGATTGGCTCATTGATTGAAAACCTCCATGAGGTGGTCAATGGGTTGGAAAGAAGAGAAAATAAAAAAGAATAAGATCCCTGGGTGAAAACCTCCCTTGGAGGCGCCCAGGGTAGGCAATTAGGGTGAAAAAATCTATGAGGCGCCTTAGTTGTTTAAAAAAAAAAGAGAGAAAAAGAAAGAAGAAAAGAGCAAAAAAAAAGAAAAAGAAAACCTAATTTCTGTTGAATAATTGTAGGTTCCAAGGAGGACATCGCAGGTTAGGAGGATCTCACAAAACAAGGATAGAGGTTAGTACCATGCTATAAGCATCCCTCACAATCCATTCCTCCATGACCACTACCCTCTCCTAAGATTTGGGCTTATTCGGACTAAGATTTCACCTTCTACAGGAAGTTCTATGTCTTTTACAAGAAGCCTACAAACAAGCCAAAATCTATCTTAGAAGCAGACCCAAAGGTTCAGAATATTTCTATGAGGCCTGTAAACATGGCTGTTTCCATCCCTCACCCTTCTCCATCATTATTTCCACCTCATTGTGCTTCTTTTATGAAAACTGTGTTTTCTACAAGAAGTTCCTGTAGTAATTACAAAAAGCTAAAAATGGATTTGAAAAAGTAGTTTGGCGAACATGGAAGCGTCATAAAGGATTTATAAATCCTCCTACAGTCTTCAAACCTCTTTTCCATCATTTCCATGCCTGCATCACATCCCAAGCTCATTTTTTCTTACTGTGCAAAAGACCTACAGAATGCTTTGAAGCAAAAATACATAGAACAGAAATTTGTTTTTTCCCTAACTTGACAACCGTGCATCCATTTACAAAACTGTTTTATGGGGAGTTGTATAGGGATGATGGCAACATGCCCGAGCAATTTCAGCCAATTCTAGTGCACGGTTTCCAAGAAATTAGCCTCCATCACCTTCATCCATTTTTGCATTTTCTCCATATCTGTGCATCCATTTCAAAACCTGTTTCATGGGGAGATGCATATAGGTGATAGTAACCGGCCCAAGTAGTTTTAGTCAATTCCAGTGCACGGTTTCTGAGAAATTGACCTTTGTCACGTTCAGCCATTTTCAATTTTTCTCGAAATTTGTACATCCATTGACCATAGTTTTGCTATGGGAGGTGCATAATGATGATAGAAACATGCTCAAAATGTTTCAAGCCAATCTGATCTATCGTTTGGGAGCTATGGAGAAAACAAGTCGCTGCCCTGCAAAAATCCAGCACCAGCAGCATGAGGGTGCAAATTTGAAGGATGAAACAGACTTCCGCAGCTTAGATCCAGCCAGAGGATAGTTACACAAGAACAATAGCCACACATCAGACAGTAAAAATCATATAACATAAGGGATCCAGGCATGCAGCAATGGAATTTGAGCATGCAACAGCAAAAAGAACCAAGCACCACGTTGAGTTATAGGTAAGTGTTTAAACTAGTTCCTCTATTTGCATCTGTATGATTTGAAAGTGCATGAATGAATGAAATGGTTGGATTACACTAGAAAGTTAGCCAGCCAACCCAACACCCTCAGCTAGTTCGATTGCACTCATCCGGAGATCACTCAGTGCACATGTCTAGTCAATTCACAAGAAATTTAAAAAAGCAGGTAGTGGTAGATGTTCTGAACTCCAACGCACATGATGTCAAGTGATTAACAAGTAGAAAACATGAATTTTTGTGATAGCACTACAGTCTGCATGGGGCCAACACACATTTCTGCCACCTCATCTCCTCACAATGAATCATGCTAGCAGTTAAAGGACAGCTCAATTAACGCATTCACAACTCTTTGTTCACTGTGCCTTCACAACATCCCCAACTCGAGTACGCGTCCACCACTTCCAGAGTAGCTAACCAATGGTCCTTTGTAAGATTTCTGCCTGATTTTTTCAGATTTCTGCCTATTTTTTAAATCTCCCACCTATCGGCATTCTACAGGAAGCACAGTTTTGTTCTATAAGAAACGAGGGCTTTCTACAGGAAGGCTTCTACAGGAAAGACTACACAGCTTTCCGGAATGAGAAAACCTGGGATTTTTCATCAAATTTGGAGCTCCAAATGAGGTAGGCTTAAAAAAATCCTCTATGCATGATGTGTTTATGCAAGGTGGTGAATTGAACAACATCAGATTGGAAAATCAGAGAAAAATCTGCATGTGTAGTGGAAGTAAAATGTTTGCCTATGTATTGCACTGAGTGTCCCAGCTTTTCTGCATCAAAATTATCTTCCACGTTTCCTTTAAAAATAAAAATAAAAATAAAAAAAAAAAATATTTCTCCGTAGGGAAGATATATGCAGCTGTGGAGGCCAACCTGTGTGTGTAAAAGAATTTTGAATTTTCATATCTGTCTGTGTGCTAAGAAGAAAACTTGATCTCTATGCTCTATCTGTAAAAACAAAATTCTTCCTTTCATAAGCAAAGAGTGGAGTTTTGGGTGACAACAGTCTTAAAACAAATGAATTGTTGCTAGTTGATATTGGACACGCAAGAAATTCCTTCTTAGGTTCATGGGAAACCAAATTCAACTATCCTCTATTTCAGATTGATTGTTTGGTTGCCTGAGCATTTCCTTATCTGATTAAAACATAAAAGGAGCACTCTCACCATGCCAAGAGGATTCATAAGGGGAGAACACACTGAAGAAGGTGAGAAAACCAATGGTGAAGGAACACAAGACATTCAAGCATAGAAAGAATAGAAAGAAAAAGGGGAATGGGCCAGATTGCTGACCCTAAACTCGAGGAAGAAACAATAGCAACAATACCAAGGGAAAAGAGGATGCAGAGTAGGATAGAGAAGGCAGAAAAAGCCCAAATGAAGGCTGCCATAGCCAAAGTAGGCACACAAAAACAAAAGGAAAAGACACACCTTGAGATCTCAACAACACACACAGAAACAGTTGAAACAGGGATTTCTATAAGAAGCAAGGAAAAAGAACAGCAATAGGAGAAATCATCTGAGATATTGGCAAGGGAGGTAGCAGTTGTGCTTGTTGCATTAAGCACACCTACAAAACAAAAAGAAAAAATAAAATGGTAGGCCTCCTTGTATTTAAAGGCCAGGAAAAGCACAAGAATTCAAGCAAGCAGAATAAGAGGAGTAGTGGAAGGACATCGAAAAGAAAGAAAATTTTTATGTCACACATGAGTAGACCACATCAGAAGCTTGGGATGATAAGGAGGCCACCAGGGCCATCAAAGATGAAGAGATAGATTAGTTTCTCAGAGGATGAACAACACTTTCAGTAGGGGGTGATGATGAGCCCCAGAAATGGGTAATTATATGGGCTCATTTAGCCTCCTAATTCGACTTAATCCACCATTCTCATTAGTTTATTGCATGTTTTTTATTATATTTATGCTAATAGAGTGAATTGGGTTAGCCATTATGCCAAAAAGTCTAATGTGTGCTTTATGCATTTTTTTGGTCAATTTTGAGACAAAATCAAAGGTTTTAATGAGCACTTGGCAGCGAAATTCGTGGAAGAACAAGGGAGATGATTTGTAGGAAGGTGTCTCCTTCATTTATCATTCCTTACCTCAAATTATCCACCAGCAGCTTGGAGTTCAAGGGCCACCACATCGATTATCACAAGGGCATCCGAGCAAGGGCTAATAAAGTTGTTGTTAACTGCAAGATTTGGCAGCCGAGTTCCTAAAGTTTAGGAGGACTGTTGTGGTCGTCAATTTGTATAAATAAGAAGGCTTAGGGCCTCATTTCAGTTAGCTAGTTTGTAGTCAGTTTTTAGGTAGGAGTTAGTCAGACATTAGTTAGATTTTAGCCAGTAGGTTAGCTCTTCATTTCAGCACATTTTCAAGCTTCTTCTTGTAGACAGTTTCTAGGATGTAACTATTATTTTTTGATCAATAAAGATGAATCCAGCTTTGCACCAACTCTAATCTTTCTGAGGATGTTGTAGCTCTTGGGGTTGGGCCCAACCCAAGTTCCTAGTACCTTCTTTGTGCACTTTTATGTGTCTTTGTTGCATTCATAGAATAATTTCTGTTATTTAGATTAAAATATTGCTTTGTTACATAGGTCATTTTTTATGATTGAGATAGCTTTTCATGCTTTAGGTTGATTTGATAGGTTTGCAACAGAAAAGACCTTTGAAAAAGGCCACCAAGTAATCCTTGATCTCACTCCTCGGGACCATGAGCTGAGACCAAGGTGTCCTTGCTGCCACAAAAACATTGTTCTTGCTTCTTCATGCAATTTCTAGTGTTAGATTCTTATTTGCAAAATTTGGTACCAGTTGTGATTACATGCTTATATCCATTATCTCTTAGTTTTCATCATTATCTTGCACGATTTTCTACCAATAAATTTATGTTCATCATGGTTGTTGGTTTCTAGGTCAAACTAGGTCAAAATAGCTAGATCTTTGGTTTGCCTAGTCTTTGTTTGGTAAGTTTTGGAAAATAGTGTGAAAAACACTTGTGATTCCTTCCTGCCTACCTTTTCTCCATCAGACAACCTGCTCCAACCCCCTAACTCAGATTCTTCCCTTTCATTTGCCACCCCTTTTCCAATTTGGCCTAATTCCCATATCTTTGTGTAACCTTGCTCCCTCCATCCTTGAACCAAATCCGATCGCCTTAACCACTCCTAATCCTCATTCAACAAGTCCTAGACCTCCTCACACCCTTACCTCCCCTCCATACCCACTTATTCACCTTTCTTCCACCATCAACCCTCCAAAATTCCCTTTCGAAACATCCTGTAGAACCCCTGCAAACTTCCTGTAGAAGCTCACAAAAGTGGTTTCTTGAGATTCGATTATTGTGAAACTCTTTGGAAGGGTGCTAGGGACACCTTAGGCCCTCTTCTCACCTTCCCAACCTCCTGCAAGCATTTCCTTTCACCAATCAACCTTTGCACAGTCAAAAACACTTAAAACACATGCATAATAACTTTGACAACTTACTCAAAAACACAAAAAGATGCTTTTTTCCAGATTTACTTCAGAAGTAGCTAGTCACATGCATTTTACCTTTCCAAGAGTCAATGGCATCCATTTCCACCACTTTCATCTCTTTTTTTTCACTAGTAGGGTTAGTCGGTAAAACTATGGTTTGCTAGGGTTTGCATTTCTTTTCAGCTTTCAACTTCTTTCTGCAAGTAGACTAGCCTCCTTTGAGTTAGCTTTCATCCATCACAGTTAAAATCTTCTTCTAAGAACTCATAGAAGTTGGCTTAAGCTCCTAGCGAACTTGTGCTAGGTGATTAAGTGACAGCCACGGCAAGAGCTAGTACTTGTGCATATAGCACTGTCGCTTCCAAGTTTGTTACGAACTACCGGGTTGATAAAAGTAAAGAATGGAGCCCTATGAGTTGTAGCATTATTGCTGCAATACTAGAGCCCACCACTTGTATACTCCATTACCAATTCCTTCTCGTCCTTGGGAAAGTGTTTCCATGGATTTTGTTGGGGGATTGCCAAAGTCTAGAAAAGGTCATGATTATTTGTATGTAGTTGTGGATAGGTTCAATAAAATGTGTATTTTGACACCATGTAATAAATAGGTCACAGCTGAACAAACTACAAAGTTGTTCTTTCAAAATGTATGGATTCATTTTGGGTTACCCACTTCTATTGTATCTGATCGAGATTCTCAATTTGTTGGGAAATTTTGGTCAACTCTATGGGAGTTAATAGACACAAAGTTAAAGAAGAGCATGACATTTCATCTGCAAATAGATGGTCAGACAGAAGTGGTCAATAGGATAGTGATACAATTGCTTCGAACATATTGTAGCAAGCATCCCAAACTTTGGGATGATCATTTGTATTATATGCAACATGCTTACAACCATGCAAAACATTCTTCTACTCAAAGATCTCGTTTTGAGACTTCTTTTGGCTTTATACCAAAGTCTTCCTTGGATTTTGTCTTTGGTAAAGACATAGCAATTGATGGACACAGTGATGTGGACAAAGCGACCAAGTTCATTGAACAAATTCAGGAAATTCACCAGAAGTACAGGAACAGTTGGAAAAAAGTCAAGTAAAGTATAAGGCGTGACATGACAAGCATTGAGTTGAGCATAGTTTTCAATTTAGTGACCAAGTCTAGTTGTACATCAACAAAGAAATACTACAAGGGGAAGGTAAAAAGTTGAAACCAATTAGATATGGTCCTTTCAAAATACTTGATAAAATTGGTGAAAATGCTTTCCACCTAGATCTACTAGCATATATGTAGATCTATTCCGTCTAAATTTTGAAAACTTGCGATTGTATGAACCTTCATTGATTGAAGATCCTAAAGAGAAAGGTCAGCTACCTTCCATTGAAGATCTTTTTCCCGAGTATCTCAATGAGCTACAGGAGGACATAGTTCTTGAAAAGAGGATAAGGACTTCGCGATGGGGAAATGTTGAGTATCTTCAAGTTGGAATCAAAGGTACAAATCCAAGTAAAGCATGATGGATAGAAATTGGAAATGTGAGGGAACTTTATCCTCACTTACTCGATAACTAAAACCAACTTTTGGTAGTCCAAAAGCTTCCAGTGGGGAGGAGTGATCCAAAATGGATCTAGTTTTCCCTAAATCAAAGTCTTCAAATGTATATGAAAGTGTGATCAAGTTGAAGTGCTCATTGAGACGATTACAATGGTGTGAGCGGCACGTATATATGAGTTTCGATGAGGAAGTTAAGGCCAGTCAAAGTTTCAAGGAAAGCTAGGGCAAAATGAGGAAAAGTCAAAGTCAAAGTAAAACAGTCAAAGTCAAAGGTCAATAGTCAACACAGGGTGATTTCATCAAGACACGTGTCATCCTGGGAATACACCATATGTCTAGGGTGATGTCATCAAGGTTGGTGATGTGTCATGATTTGATTGGTTCAAATGGGCCAATCCGGTGCTGACATGTGGCAGCCTAGATTTGCCCAATGTTGGCATGAAATCCAAAAATTTTGCGGGTCAGGGAGGATGGAACCCCTTACCTCTCGGAACTGCTAATACTTCGTCAAATTGTGCTCACAGGTTGAGATATGTTGATGCTTGTTTAGGGATGCGGGGATATTATATTTATGTTAATTTGGATTTTCTGACTAGAAAAGGGCCGGACGGTTGGGGTCAACCCCATGACCATCAGACCCTTAACATTTATTATAACCAGAACCATCAACATTATGTGGCAACAAAACCGCACACCGCAAACCATATTCAATGTATATAATATGTGTCAATACATATACCTCAACCAACAACGGAAGGGTAGGGCAGAGGTTTCGAACCTCCGACCTACTAAAACATATATATGCAACGTTTTCACACAAGTCTGCTAGCCAACATACCAAGAGGTGGTGCTTGGTATTCAAGTTGCCCAAATTTTATTTATGTTTATGTAGGTGTCAAACCAACCAAAAACCATCAATGCAGTTTCCAAAGTGGTTTTTGATTGGAGAGAGTGGTTTTCTTGCAGGCAGAGGTGGTTTCTGCAAATACATAGGTGGTTTTTGATTTTCCAGGGGGGTCTGGAGGTCACTGTGCCAAATATGGTTGAGTTTATACTCATTTGACTTGAAATTTTGAGCTAGATGTAGTGAGGATGTCCATTTTATTATTTGAGGCTATGTTTTCGAGCTCATGCCTGTAATAGAATATTGAAGACAAAATAAAAAGGTTAGCACTGGAAGCATAAGGACCGTGACACATAGCCAGAAAGTCTAGTGAACTCCTTTATTAAATTTTGTTGTGTTGATGTGTTTAAATGTGTTTTCAAATTTTTCATGTGTTTATGTTATTTGCAATCTTTTCGATTTGTTTCACTAAGTAACATAAGAAAATTCACACATAGTCTATAATACCTTTTTCATTTATGGATTAATGGTGGCCAACATTGCATAAGGATTCCAAGGCATAATATAAGGTGGGCGATGCATGTCAAAGAACTAGTAGACCATCATGAAGGGATGAGTTAACACTACATCCTTAGGTATCTTTGTAGGCATTTGAGAAGTTGGCGATTGATTTTATTAGGCCAATCCAGCGGCCTGGAAAGAAAATGGGCACGCACTAAATTATCACTGCGACAGAATATCTAACTAAATGGGCAGAAGCACATACTGTCAAGGATTGTACAAGGGCTATGGCCACAAAATTCTTGTTTGAATATGTATTAACAAGATTTGGATGCCTGAAAATGTTGATAAGTGATAGGGGTATGCAATTATCAGTGTGTTGATTGAGGAATTCCATGTCTACCATCAGAAGGGTACACCATATCATCCACAGGAAAATGGAACTATCAAAGCTTTTAACAAGATTTTGGAGAACATGCTGACAGATATCTATAACGTGCAATGGATTGATTGGGATGTACATGTACCTATAGTGTTATGGGCTTATAGGACTACTTGTAAGAATTTGATAGGACAAACATCATCCAGATTAGTATATGGGGTGAAAGTCGTGATGCTGATGGAATACATTGTGCCTAGTCTATGCATAGCATCTTTGACGGATATGGTGAATTGTGAGGCCTTGGAAGAACAGATTATGCAGTTAGTGGAGCTCGAAGAAGACCAATTCTTGGCAAGATTCCAACAACAAGTGCAGAAGGAACATAAAAAATCTTGTCATGATCGCCATATCAATCTTCCCACATTCAAGGTAAACGATCTTGTCCTATTATAAGATAGTAAGTTCACTAAATTTCTGGGTAAATTAGAAATGCATTGGTGAGGGCCATATATTGTCAAGGAAATTATAGATGGTAGCACAGTTCAGTTCACAAATATGAATGGGGAACCCTTCCTGGGAAAAGTGAATGGGAGCAGGTTGAAATTTTACATAGGCAATCCTGCACAATGACTATATGGAAGCATGATAGTCTTAGTGCTCTAGGTAGTTGCAAGGGAGCGCGGGAATATAAACTACTCTGCCTAGCATGGAGGACAAGGCAACAAGTAGCTTGTGGAGAATGACGAAGATGCAACAAATGAAGCTATGTCGGGGGTGAAGGTACTATGCATCCCAGCAGGAAAATGACTGTTGGAGTTACTATTCATGACTTGACAGCCAGAAAATGGTTAAGACGTGTGAGGTGGCGGAATTAAGGAAAAAATCTTTGAAGATCTACCACCAAAACAACATTTAATATCAAACTTTGGGGGGACTAGTCGGATTTGAATTCAAAAGCCCCTATAAATTATGCATGCGAGTCCAGTAGAGAATGATTTGCAGTCTAAGCCTGGTTGGTGAATTGCATTGTCTATCGCATATGAACTGAGTGTTCTAGGAATAATTTCTATCGCTAGCAAAATATTCTCCCACAGCTCGAGGGTTATTTATATAAATAACGACTGCCACTAACCCTGCCAAAGCCATGAGTTTAGAAGTAGATGTGTCCAACGTGCAAGGATCAAAAGTGTCAAGTATGGAGGCTACCCTTGCTGTGCCCACGACGCCTAGGTTGTCAAGGCTGAATCAGACTATGGAAAAAGAAGGAAAGGCCTGCAATGAAAGAAAAACAATCAGCCATGAAGGAAAATCCAAAGAAGCCAATGCTGGTCTGCACATCACTAAGGAAGCATACCGAGACATAGGAAAAGCAGAAAAAGGATAAGCAGCCAGAAAAAGTAGTGGACCTATAGGAAGAAGAACTTTAGGGAATTGAGGATATTGATGCCGAAGGGTTGGAGTCTATGACAAGGCTACCTGAGTATATCCCTCCATGAAAGGGAAAAGCCAAAGTCGCGAAGGATCCTAATATGGGGAAATTTTTAGTGTCAACACCTTTGATGCCTGAGAAAATTGTGTTTGAGGGTACAAGGCTAGCGTGCATTCCAATGCATAAAATGGAAGGTTGGGACTTTGTGGACTACACAAAGTTTCCACACTTGGAAACTCACAAGTACATGCATAAAGTCTACTTTGATGACACGAGGGTTATAATTTTGGAGCCCATGAAGTGGGTGCGTGGAATTCAGCAGTCAGGATTGCTCAATATGCTGTTGGTGCTAAATTATCATCATTCCCCCATTAATACAGTCTATGTCCTCTAGCTCCTCATGCTGGTGCCTGATGTGTTCCTATGGTTAGGTGATGTTATCCCCATCACTGATATGTTTATCCACAGGATCACTAAGTCACCTTACAAAGGCATGAACCTTGCCAAATAATTTGGAGGAAAAATCGGAGAGAGAGTTGGCAAATATTATGGAGGAGTTTGGTCTCATTAAAAAGTTGCAAGGGAACTATATCACACCCATATCAAACCTGGCAGTATATTTGGATGCCCAAATTTTAACAGGCAAAGTAATGAGAAAATGTCGAGCGGATGAAGTTCTGGCGCCAGTAATATCGCTCGTATCATTGTCTGCAAAGGGGGTTTATTACAACTGGGCCAAGTATCTATGTCAGGAGTCCTCACAAACTACTGTGAGGCCCAGGATGAGAACAAGCCGTTTCACTATCCCTCGCTATTTGTTGGCTTGATGGGCCTTGACCCAGGCTTAGCGTTAGTCGGCCAAGCAAGTCCCTACACTATTGGCCCTTTCGGCATCAATCTGCGGACTACGGACCGAAGTCTCACCCAAAGTAGTATGGGGGTATGCTAGAACCAAGTTTCCACACCCTGAGATGGTCATGATGTCAGTCTATTCTTCCTGATCCTTCCTTCATGTAGATCGATAAGCTTCTAGGGCTTATCGATGTTCCTTCTCTCTCCTCTTTTAGTACCTCCACAATGATACCCAACTGATATTTGCACAACCCTAACCCAAGGTGCAAGCACTTATGCACCTCTGTGACTGTGCTACTGTATAAGTTCCCAAGTTATCCTCAGTGTTACCTAATCTACCTTGCATTTACAGTTACCTCTACGTAATTCTTTACTCTTGCTTGCATTCATTTAACAGATATATTTGAATACATTCACGCATTAAATAAGCATTATAATGTAAACCAAGATCGTATCATATTATAATTAGATGCACTAACAGAGACAAAATACACAATTTTTTGCAAAATACTTCTCTTTATTCATATCTCAAGTTTAGTACAGACTCAATCCACCCTGCGCGCATAGCTGCAGGGGTACGTGGACTTAGCCACGGCCTTCCACCCTATTCTTCTATGCACTCAGCTATGGACTTCCACCCTAGGCTTCTACGCACTCAGCTACAGAGCCTCTACCTATGTTAAGACTCGAGAATACTTAGAACTTTTTACCCAAAATCCTTCTTACTATTACTACTTCGTTCTCTTAGACTCTTCTAAGACTCCCCTTTTATACAATCCCATGGTCTGCGGACCATGGGTAGATCATTACAACCGACATAAGACTTCACAAAACAAGGGCAAATAACCCTTTGACCTCTTTTTGCTTAGTGACCACAAAATGCAGAGGCTTTACATCTTTATTACAAATTTGGGCCTTCTCCCCCAAAACACGGGCTTTTAGCCCCAAAACTAGCTCTTGGGGGAACCGAATCCCAACAAGCCCCCAACACCAACATGGTGACTCGCCCTCGAGTCACTTTGCAAGCACGGATATCTTGGCATGAATACCCCCCAGCTCGACATGTATGACTACTACCTAGGAGATGCACTACCTGGTCGTCAGCTTAATTTACTCAACCAACTGCTTTATTGCTCACCTTGCACTGTCAGCGTGAAGCTTCTACAAAGTCTCCTATAGACTAACCAACTTACCTTCAATAGAGGTCGTGATCAAGTAGGCCTCGTCTAACCAAGGCTTCAAGGGCGCCTTCATCACTGTCTCTTTATGCTGAGCTACATCTACCTGCTCCTTCAATGCCTTGGCCTCCTGTAGCTTCGCTAGTCTCTATGTGAGGGAAATAGTATGTGTTGTCCCTCTTACCTCATCGTAGCACTGTTGTATCTCATAGTGGGGTCTTCTTGTAGGCTGGTTAGTACTTCAAACAATTGTTAAAAATTGTTGTACAATTCACTAGTACACTTTCTACTACTGCTATTGCCTCAATTATAGCAATCGCGTGCTACTCCTTGACTTCCGGTGGAGTCAAAGGCTGGGCCCTCAACTACAATTCTACAATTTGGAGGTTCAGCTCCAATTGAAACTTTGGCAATTCTGTGTAGGTGTTGTGTACTCCCATAGTGAGTTTGTGAATCTACACATCTACTAGCTCATCTATAGGAATAACCAACTCTAAGACCATTCGGCATGCTTCCTCCACGACCTGGACTATGCACTTGTTCTTATCAGTCACGTCATTCAGTGGCGATGGCAGAATCTCGTTCTACAGCCATCTGAGCATTGTTAATGATATTCTCAGTGATCACTTGCAAAGTGTGTTGTTCGCGAGCCCTTAGCTCTGCGATCACCCCATCTTGCAGTAGGTGGAGTGCTAGGAAGCACTACCAAGTTCAACCCTACTCCCTTGAGTGCATTGATAATGGGCTTGTCAGCTTCGATCTCTATCATCAGTGCTCCATATGGTAGCATTATGGCTTGGTTCCTTCGTATGCAGCATCTCGGTGGCTTCTAAAGTACCAATGGCCAAACTGGTGGATGTCGTGCTAGTTTGTGTCTCCCGAATCTACAGCTCTCATAGATTCGCCTGAATGGCCCCCAATGCCTGCTGCTTCTACTGCTCAAATTGTTGTAGCATTTCCATGGTAGTATCCCACACTATATCCCCAATGTTGTTCAGATCCCCCTCTATGAGGGTGATAGGTTCCATGGATGTCTTGTTGGCCTTGGACTTTTTCCGCAGCCCTAGTTTTTCTTGTCCCCTTGGTCGCTTGATAAAAAATGAAGGTGTCTATGGGTCTACTCCTTCCTATTCTATTAGATTGTCCTATTCTTCCTCTTCTTCTGGGGAGGGCAACTTCTCTTTGTCAAAGCCGCACTCATCTCCTCCTATCTGTCCACCTACCTCTTGTGTGGCAGCATGGTCTATGTTAGCCTTATCCTCAACCTCATTTCTCCTTTTCTCAACCAACTTCTACATCTTGAGCTTGGCTTCATCCTTCTTCCACTATGCAGTTGTCTTGTTGGATCCCACTGTTAAGTCTGAGGAAGTGTGCCATTCTGCTGCATAGTTGTCAATAACTGCTTGAATCACATCATCCGTAGCTAAGTAGGGAAATTCATGCCACTTCTACTCGAGGTCCTTCCACACCCCTATGGATACATGGTGGAAATCAGCCTTAAATTCCACGTACGGCCACAAGTTATCAAAGACAGTAGGTGGTAAATGCGGCTTGTGATTGATGGCCATGTGCATGTTCATCTCCAACAAGATGAAAAATATCTTGTCATCCTTGATCCATTGAGTATCCTTAGTCACCCATAGTGAAGTATACTTCGAAACCTCAGCAGGTCCAATGCAAATGAGGGAAATTGGTTGTCTTCGGGTAGCTCCCTAGCTACCAACATGATGGACAACAAGAGACAGGCATAGTGGAGGGTCTTCCTAAGATCTTGCACCTCACGGACGTTCACAAAGAACTCACTGCAAAGGTAGTTGGCCTAATTAAACTGAAACCCCTCTGCGCATTGGGCCGCTAGAGCTACGATAGGCGCTGGTACTTCATCGGAGTGAAACTTCCGCATGACCTTCCCTGCCAGTATCTGTGTGGCCACATTGGCTAGAAGGTCAGAAATACTTGTAATCGCATAGCCACTAAACTTGTTTACTAATCTGAACTTCTTCCTCATGGCCTCTGTGAGGGCCAGTTCGCCCGCCTTTCCACCAAACATCATAGTCAGATTCTCCCCTAAATACAGCAACCTCATGATTATGTGGATCAGTCTATCGGTGATGGGTATTGGCTCCTCTAACCACAGACACCCATCATGTACCAAGCACAATAGCTGCTCGATTACTAGCAAGGTAATGGGTGTGCGATTGTAGTGCAGCACCCATAGCAGGTTGAGCAGGCCTGCGTTATCCACTCCTTTGAGCCACTTCCGCGGTTCCAACGAGGTCACCCCGGTGGTCTTATGGAGGATGTGGTGCATCAGCTGGTCTATCACCAAGTGAGGGAATTGGTCAGTATCAGCTAAGTCCCAGTCCTCTAATTTCAACATTGGTATCCGTGCCAGGCACGATCCTTCGAAAACAATCTTGTCTTGAAGCAGAGGTGTGTACAAGGTGACCTTTCTCTTGTCAATGTCCTTAGGTACCTACACCTTGCCCCCATGCGAAGGGACATACTCAGGTAATTTAGTAATAAGGTCAGACCCCTCAACTTCAACATCCTCCATGTCGATCCCAAGATCCTCATCTTCCATTGGGATGTCTTCAATTTCTTCCCCCTCCGGTTCCAAGTTAATGGTTTTTCCCTTTTCTTGAGCGGTGGGATTATCCTTCGGTGGGTTTCTCCTAGGTGATGTGTGCACCGGTGGTGTCGCGGCTTGATTTCATTTCTTGCCTTTCATTCCTTCCTGGTTCTAGGTAGGCCTTGGTCTAGGTGACTCTGGCAACTTGGGTATCTCTACAAGTTTTGGAACAACTCCCTATACTTCCATACTAACTTTCAACACAACCCTTCGGCTGTCGTTGCTTCCTCAATATCTACGGTTTCTGTCAGTGTCATTATGACACTATTCAATAGTTCTTTTATGTCCTATGGTAATTTGTCAAATGTTGAACACACCAATAGAGATTCAAAGAATTCAGGGTGCATAGGCATCTAAGATCTCAACAACTCAATGCTCAAAATGCCAAGTTTTATTCATTGGGCAGCCACATGTAATTTATAGACCATTTTGAATTCAAATTGGACCGTTCGTCCCAAAATCACTTCATTAATTCTAGATTGGTAGCATATTTTCAAGGATCTCACTCATAAA
This sequence comes from Pinus taeda, assembly GCA_000404065.3. Lineage (NCBI taxonomy): Eukaryota > Viridiplantae > Streptophyta > Pinopsida > Pinales > Pinaceae > Pinus > Pinus taeda. Next base: position 198,737 of record APFE031589625.1, on the reverse strand, counting down.
TTTCATCTTAAATGCCACTCCCCAACTCCATTTTGTTGTTTTTGCGTCGTCAAATCATGAATAGTGACTTTAACGGTCACTTTCTGGCTAATCTACATGGTTTTATCCTAGGTAGTGCACCCTTCTACACACTCGTGAGGTCTTTGTGACATCTCCTTATTCCACACAGTTTCTTCATCACACAGTTCCCCATCCCGGGTAGTGTAGTTTAATTCCTGTGCCTCCTTTCAACTTCCTGAAGCACTAAGATTGTGCTTCCTTCATATGGTCACCTAGTCGGATCACCAGTGTATGGCGTCAATCGGGTACCATTCGCTTTTCCTGGGAAGGCCTCCCCATTTAACTTAACCAACTGAATTGCTCCATAATCAGTAATCTCTTTGATGACATAAGGCTCCAGCCAGTGCATCAAACTTACTGTCATATAGCATCATTTACCTGGAAGGTGCACAGTTCAATGTGTCGATCATTCCATGCCTTTTCGCGCTTATTTTGAATTGTTTGATGAAATATAGCTAGAAATCGGTCCTCCTCAAGCTCTACTAGCTGTGCGAGCCTCTCTTCCAAGGCTCCGCAGTCCGTCATTCCTGTGAGTGCCGCTATATGCAGACTAGGTACAATGTATTCCAATGGCATCACATCTTCTATGTCATACACAAGTCTGAAAGCTGTTAGCCCAGTAAACTTCATGCAAGTCATTTTGTAGGCCCATAGCACCACTGGTACATGCATATCCCAGTCACTTCTCTTAGCATTTCAGACCTTTGTCAGTGCATTCTCCATTATTTTATTGAACACTTCCACCATCCCATTGGTGTGCAGGTGACAAGGCATTCTCTTCTGATGATACACCTGGAATTCTTCCATCAACGCGCCGATTATTTCATTAAGGAAGTGTGTACCACAATCACTCATCAAGATCTTTGGATGGCCAAATCTTGTCAATACGTATTCAAAAAGAAACTTCGTTGCTATCGTGTCGATAAAGTCTTTCACAGACTACGCTTATGCCCATATGGTCAAGTACTTTGTCGCAGTGATGATGTACCATGCCCCTGTTTTCTTTCTCGAAGGTTGAATTGGTCCCACAAAGTCAATCACCCATTTCTCGAATGGTTGTAATGTCACCTGCATTGTCAATGGTAATTTATCCCTTCACGATGGCCTGCCAGTCCTTTGACATCCGTCACAGGCCCTACAATATGCTTTCACATCCTTATGCAAAGTTGGCCACCACAATCCAACACGCAGAACCTTCTTCGTTGTCACTTTTACAGCATAATGTCCTCCTATAGCTCCTCCATGAACCTCTGCGAGGATGTTGCTTTGCTCAAAGTCAAGTACATAGAGTCACAATATTTCGTTAAACCCCATTTTCTATAGATGTCCTGTAATGAGAGAAAAGTCTATTGCACACACTACTAACTCCTTCTGTTAACTTTCATACCCTTCTTGAGCAGTCCCCATTGTTAGGAATTGTATGATATCCTCAAAGTGACTGTCGGTGATGCATACCACAAAGAGCTATGATTTAGGTAGTCCTTCCTCCAAATTAGTGGGCTCCTCTCCAGTTTCAATGCATGATAGGTGATCTAGTCGCACGTTCAATCATTCAGGCTTCACAATAACTTCAAAATCATACTCCTCAAATAATAACAACCATCTGCAGATATTCCTCCCCAACATAGGCTTATAAACTATGTATTTTAACACATAATGATGCGTATACATCTTAAAATGTCCACCCAGAAAATAATACCTGAACATTTGGAGCACGTATACCATGGCTAGTCCTTTGCGCTTTGTAGCAGAATAGTTCTTCTCATCCTTGGACAGCTTCCTGCTCGCGAATGCTATAGGATGGTCCAATTCCCCCTTGCCCACCTATGTCAGCACACCCCCAGTGTGATACATGAGGTGTCCATGTGCACATGAAATTCCTTCTTCTAGTCCAGAAAGTCTCGGATTGGCACGGTGACCATTTTCTCTTTCAGCATGTCCAAGATCTTCTAGCATTCATCATTCCAACAAAACATAACATCCTTTTTCAACAACTTCTCCATTAGCGGTGATCTGGGAATAGCTCTTGATGAACTTCCTATAGTATCTAGTATGCCCCAGGGTCACACACAGCCCTTGGTGCCTCCAAGTTGATTATCATTGTGATCTTCACGGGGTCTACCATCAATCCCTATCTCCACACCACATGCCCTAGTAGGATCCTAAAAGGGACAAAAAATAGACACTTCTTTAGATTGAACATGATCTGGTACCTGCGACACATATCTAACATTAAGCATAGACTTTCCACATGACACTTGACCAATCCAAAAATTGTCCAATCATCAAAGTACACCTCCAGGAACTTATGAATGAATTCTTTGAATGTCGGAATGACTATGCGTCAAAAGCTTGTTGGTACATTCTTCAGCCCAAAAGGCATTACAGTATACTGAAAACATCCCCATTCCATCACAAAGGTCATCTTGCTTCTATCTCTAGGCACAATTTTGATCTAATGATACCCAGAGAACTCATCAGTGAAATAGTATGCTTCTTCATCGCCTACATTATCCAGGACTTCATCAATCAATGGGGTCAGGAAGGGGTCATGCACGCAAGCATCATTCAACTTTCGGAGATCCATAAATATCCTTATCTCTTCTTTCTATTTCTTTTCCTAAACCACTATCAAGCTTACCCAATCAGACTCTTCTACTGATTTAATAATTCTTGTCATGGGCATCTTATCCAACTCAGCGTGAACCCTTTCCTTATAATTGGGATGAAGGCGGTAAGGTCTCTGTTTTACAGGCTTCACGTCTGATTTCAGGGTGATCTTCATGACACCCAGGTCTCCTATTATCCCTTTTATACCAGAAAACTTTGTGGGGAACAAATCCTCGTATTCATGAAGGAGCTCAGCGACCTTATCTACTGTCACATCATCCTAATAGTAGCCAATTTTTGCAAATTTTGGTTCTGCCTCTGTGCTAATGTTGACCTGCCTAGTTTTCAGTGGCACAGTTGTGTCGAGATCCACTATCTGTGGACCTTCAACCTGGCAGTGACCTTCAGTTTTTGGAATATTCACTTTTTAGGGATCCTCGTCTTCTTCAGCAGTCATGTTATAACATTCTAGTGCATGACTCAACTAGGTAGTCTAATCAGGTTGGATCAGGTCCAAAGGATCTTGTGGTATCGTAAAGATTGCTGCTTTAACCTCTTGTAGCATCGTGTCAATACAGTCAAACCCATTCTCAAAACTAAACATGATTAAAAATTGTTGGCTTAGGATGTCCTATTCCTCCATAACATGGAAGAGCTCTGTTTCCAAGTACCAATTCATTGGTATGATGCCCAGGGTATGACAAAACAAATGCACCCATTCAGGCTAGGGCTCCACACCATAAACCTTATTCCATTTACCCAAGTGATCCAGCTGGTCATCTCATACGTCATACTTATCTATCATCCACACTTTTTTTTGCCTAAAACATATTCTCATCATCCTCCTATAGTCACGCCAATCAATGAAACTATCCTTGTGCATACCACACCATTTTGCATGCGTAGCGCACAGTACCCAGTCCAAGGCCTGGAAGGGATGTTTCTCCGATACTTATTTTTCAAATGCATCCAAAAGGAAAACAAAATCAGTTAGCCCATCATAATGAGGCAGATCCTTGACTTTGGATGACATAGCTCAACTATTTGGCCATCATATTACAACGGAGTGTCGAGACTTCATGCAACCATTTTTTCCAATGTTCCAATTCCTCATCCGAATCTGATGTGCAGGAGCTTTTGTGATCCCATGCAATGCATATGTCTGCTGTCGAATACATCCAATCCTGGTCTCATGTCATTATCTTATAAATCTAGTCTAGATCGTCATTGCTTTTGTAATCTCATATTGGTTCTGTATAGTGCAGTCCCTCCACAAGATCTAGTGGCACCATTACGTGGAGTGACTTTTTTTCAAATATAATCTTTCGCTTCTTCAGGTTGATTACCCCATTCATTTTAGTGTCCCAATTGATTCCAAGGAGCACATGTTAGGGATTTATATCATCCAAAATCTCTATTACCTCAAAATCCGCCAGTGCGCTTGCACCCTTAATGTCAACTGTGACCCCTTGCATCCTCCCCATTCGGATAATTTTCTATTGATTTGCTATCCTTAACTATATCGGAGACCACTGGAGCATAGGAATCCCCATTCTCTCCCAGATCTCTTTTGGCAAAACATTCACGTCAAACCCCATATCTAAGATAACTTGGTTAATCTTGTATTCCCCTATCTGCGTGGTGAGTCTCATCTCCCGCCCGGTCCTTGCCTTGTGCTTGCCAAGATTCCTGACCATGTGCATTTCATGAGTACCATTATCCTTACCAACCCACCGATTGATCAATTCTTGCAAGCCCTTTACAACCTTACTGTCATGGAGAAGCTTCGTGCAGGTCTCCAAGAACGTGGTAACCATGGACGGGTCCATTTCTTCAACTGGTTTTTCTTGACTTCTAGAGGTAGAGGCCTCAATGAATCTTTTCTTTGCTTCCATAAATGTTTATTTTGCGCACTCCAAATCAAACCCAGTCTCCTTCTCTGGTGCTTTGTGGACCCATACACCTTTTACACGCTGCTTCCCTTTATCGTCCCTAGTCGTGGTTCCACTTTGTAGCATAATGTTTACCTTAGGGTCTGCCTCACGAGGCTCAACCCTCATCATCTAGAGGTTCTACGTCAAGTGCGGAGGCTGTGCCCCCTTTTCATGAATCTTAGCCAACAATATTGGGCAATCCTTAGTTGCATGGTCAAATTGAGTATAATAATGGCATGACAATCGCATTGGATTCATACAGTCCCTTGTGTAGTGTCTTGGGCCTTCATAATTATAACAAATTAGTTGTCCTCAGCCTCTCCTAGGCCCTCGTCTACCTCAGCCTCGGCCACGCCCCTGATATTCACCTCACATTCTCCCAATGCTCAGTCTAGAGGTTTCATTTCTATCTACATTATGTATGCGGATGTCCTATCCATCATCAATTTGTAACTTCGACAATTGTGCTCATCATGGCCTACTGATTGACAGAAATTGCATAACAGTTGTTGCAGTGTTTGTACAAATTTCTGTAGGAAATGGAAATTATCAGTCATGTGTTTCCCTGCTACCTGACATATAGCACACCATAGTACAGGCCCTACACTTGGCCCTACTACGGCCTCCATTCATAGAGGCATTGGTCCTCCTACTGCAATGTAGTTTGTGAACACTGGGCAGTGATCCTTGTCATGCCCTTGACCCTTGCATTTTATGCACCAAACCTCTTTGTGTGCCTCTAGCCGAGAAGTTTTGTCTAGCTTCAAGCTTTGCATTTTGAGACAAAGGTTTTGCAACTGTGCATGAATTTGCTAAAACCCCAGATTCAGATCTTGCATCGACATTTCATGCAGTCTCATTACAATCTCCAAGGCTTCTTCCTGAGTCGTAACCTTTTATTGTGACAGCGCAACCCTTACGTGAGGTAGTAGCAAAGCCATGAACCACTCACAGTGCTACCCATCTGTCAAATTCATATTGGCTTCATGGATTTTACAGTTCAATCTCTGATCTAACTCCCAAGGGGTCACATTTGGTTTCATAGAAATTTCCTTGAATCCCACAATCGCTCGCCCTTTAGACTTAGGCCTACTAAATTCTTTGTTTAGCGCGGTCTAGATCTTTGTGAGCATAGCTACCTGGTTGTCATCAGAGTACTTGATGTACCAGGTTAGCGCACAATCTTGCGAAGCAATAACCAACATCACCTTCTTCATGTGATCATCTATAATGCCCTGAGCATCCCATATAGCCTTTATGAAGAACCAAAATTAGTCCAGGTCCTCATTCCCCATACCCTTGAATATAGGTAGTTTTTCAAAGTTCACCATATTGAATAGTGGAGGTGGTGATGGTGTGGGTGATGGTGTGAGCGGTGAAGGCAAGGATGGAGGTGGTGTGGATGGATGTGATGAGGGCTGAGGTGGTGTAGGTATTCATGGGAACCCTTCTCTTATAAACTGACTAGCGCTCAGGGGAGAAATCTGTGGTGTTCCTTCTTCATCAGTTAAAGGGGGTCCCATCAGTGAGCTATACTTAGGACCTTTTATTCCTCCGTCCCTAAAACGTTTTCCGCTTCATGTAGCTCCAACCATCAAGGTAACTGCATAACATGTTGTTCACACAAGAGCATCTTAATCCAAGTATTCAGTGATTTTAAATACTTACCTCGTGGTCCTTTGAAGAAGCGACACTCTGCTATGCTGTAATTGACAGAGGTATTGACCATGAACTCGGTCACAAATCCTCTTATAATGTGGTCAAGCCAATGGTCGACAACGCACGCGATCTTATCCTTAGAAACTTCTAACCTCCTTACTAGCTTTGGTGTCCAAATAATCTGCTTGTCAAGCCTCCACCTTCCTTGACCGTTTTCCAACTTTGCTATCCACACATATAAATCAACCGAGAAGGAACAGAAGAAGATTTCATGTATTTTTGTGTACAGGTATCTGTCCAACCACTATTATTTCATCAATCGCGGATTCTTGTTTTCTTGCACCGCAAATTCATGGATCTTTCTATCCAACTAGGTTTCAATTTCTTTCTTAGTTGGATTCCAATGATACAACATCACACATCTCTCATGCAGATCCTAGTCTTGGCAATGGAACCATTTATTGGCTTGATGAGCCTTGACCTAGTTTTAGTGTTAGTCAGCCAAGCAAATCCCTACATTATTGGCCCTTTCGGCATCAGCCTGTGGAGTGTGAACCAAAGTCTCACCTGAAACAGTATGGGGGATGTAGGAACCAAGTTTCTACACCCTGAGATGGTCATGATGTTTGTCTATAATTCCTGATCCCTCCTTCATGTAGATCGATAAGCTTCTAGGGCTTATCAATGTTCCTTCTCTTTCGTCCTTTAGTACCTCCGCAATGATACCCAACTGATCTTCAAGTAGCTCTGACCTGAGGTCCAGGCACTTACACACCTCTATGACTGCATTACTGTATAAGATCCCAACTTATCTTAAGTGTTACCTAATCTACCATGCATTTACGATTACCTTCGCATAATCATTTACTCTTTCTTGTGTTCATTTAACAAATATATTCGAATACATTCACACATTAAATTAACATTATAATGTAAACCTAGATCGTATCATAATATAATCAGATGCACTAATAGACACAAAAACATAGTGTTTTGAAAAATACTTCTCTTTATTGATATCTCAAGTTCGGTATAGACTCGATCCACCCTGCGCACACAGCTGCAGGGGTCCACGCACTCAGCTGTGGACTTCCACCCTAGGCTTTTGCGCACTCAGCTACAAAGCCTCTACCTACATTAAGACTCGAGAATACTTAGAATTTTTTACCAAAAATCCTTCTTACTATAACTACTTCCCTCTCTTAGACTCTTCTAAGACTCGCTTTTTATACAATCCCATGGTTTGCGGACAATGGGTAGATCTTTACAGCCAACATGAGACTTCACAAAATAAGGGTGGAGAACCCTTTGACCTCTTCATACTCTGTGACAACAAAATGTGAAGGCTTTACATCTTCATTACAAAATTTGGGCCTTATGCCCCAAAACTAGCTCTTGAGGGAACCCGTTCCCAACACTATTGTTGTCAATTATTTTGGTTGCTTCGAGGTTACTAGAGGATAACCAGTTTACTCCGCACAAAGAAGAATTTCCTGAGGCAGCACGGTTTTCTTCGTTATGGGCCTAAAAAGATATGGAGCGTGTTAAGGAGAAAATATCTTTTGGGTTTTGATGTAAATGGACATGCACATGGCAGTTAACCAGAAGCCAAGATTTTTTCCCACCTTATACTCGTAGCTATCAGCTTATGAAGAATTCAAAGCCAATTTTCGGAGGGTCTCGATCAAAGCACACGAAGATACTGAGAAGAAATGGCACTCGTTGTCTTATATGGTGACGAATACTAATATCCAAGAGGTGTTGGGTCTTTGGCCATGGGAATAGTGCACACCTACAGAGTTGGATGTAGGGACAAGCACAGGCATAGAAAACTCTATTGCATAGAAGTGGAAGGATGCATCTCAGCAAGCCATGTGCACATTGGCTAACAAAAGGAGGAAGGAGGCTACTACGACAGCTATAGAGAAGGCCCATATGGACAAGAAGAGTGTTGATAAAGCACAGTCGGAGCACAAGAAGAAGGATGCAGAGGACAACTAAAAGTCTGCTTCCCACCATACTGATGAGAAAGAGCTATCAGAGCAAGGAGGAGGTAGGATTGAGGAGAAAACCACTCCTTTGATACTAAAGAAGTGCACACAGGAGCAACAAAGTGGGCAGCGAAAGAAACATAAGTCTTATAAGTAGACACATGTTGATCCCATGATCCTGCTAGAGGATGATTTGGATGAGATCGATGACAAAATTCAGGACATAATGACAGAGGTGTTGCAACAACTCAAGCATCAATACATGCAGACACTCGAAAGCATCCAAAAGGATTTGCACGAGCTGTAGATCCAAGCGAATGGAATTTAGGAAGATGTTAGGAAGATGAGCGGTGCACAAGCTAGCATGACATAGTGAAGTAGTGTAGTATTAGAGGTTGAATAGCCTTAGGGTGTCAGAGTCTTTCCTCTACCTGAGGGATCAGTCTATGTGGAGTTGGATGATCACTGCATAGTGCTTCACATAGTGAAAGACATGGGACTCAACCTTGCCACGCTACCACTTGAATCCCTTCATGCGCTACATCAAGGGGTCATGGAAGAGCATAAGATCAAAGAAAAGTGCACACTCAATACTGTTAGTGAGTTCAAAGTCAAAAAGCAACAACTTTTCATAGAAAAGACTCAGTCCCTGAAGGAGCAGGAAGAGTTGCGTACACAACATCAGAACCTGGTTACACTGATTGTGTAGGCCTGGAAATCTGTCTATGAGTTAGGTATACCTGATGATGAGAGGCCTCATCCAAGGTAAGGAAGTTTGTTATTTCAGTATGCTCTTCGAAGGAGAAGGTCAATAAGGTAACTTTCAACTTCAGGATGCTGATAGTTGACCTGCAGTTAAAGCTGCAGCCGACCATGCTGCCAGAAGTTCAGGAATAAAGGAACGGGAAAATTAAAGGATCCATCGCTGATCTAGATGTCATTGTTCAAGGGTATTGAAAGCTCTTCACTCGGGCACTAGACCTCTAGGATACTTTGCAAGAAGATCCTATGTTGTAGTAATTGAGCACAGAACTTACAGAAGCACAACAATAGTATGATGATCTCAACACGATAGTGCAGACATTGGCACCAGTCCAATGTTTCACGCACCTATAGGAAGGTAAATCAAAATTGTTGTAGATACAGGAATTGTAGAAGAAGAGGTTTGTGCTCAGTGAACGAATTGAACCTTGGACAAAGGAAGATAGCTAGTCTCACAGACCATTCTTGAGAAGCTTAAGGCCATGTAGCAGACGCAGAGGACTATGAAGCTAGCAGTAGAGGGGCCATCAACAAAGAAACTAGTCTAGGAGGTGCAGTGAATAGTAACACAAAGTATGAAGGAGCTATAATCATTGACTAAAGCATTTAGTTAACTCTACCAGAAAGTAGAACAACCAGCTGAGTGACTCAAGGGTGAGTCATGATCTTTGTGTTGGGGGCTTATTGGGATGGGGTCCCTAGAGCCAGAATGGAATTAATTAGTAAATTTTTGCAACACTTCTTGTAAAATATGTAACGTCTCCATGATTTGTGGATGTGGAACACGCAGTTAGATAGAGTCAAAAGGGACTTAACCCCTTATTTTTGGTCAGCTTTTTGATTGTCCCATGGTCTGCGGACCTTGGTATTCTATAAAGAAATAGTATAAATAGATTAGCCTTAGCGAGTCTATGAAAGGAGCAAAGTAAGAGAAGATAGAGGATTGGATTCATTAAGGAGTCTTGGGCAAGAGCTGAGGAAGGAAGGCTCTACCTCCTACACTTAGGTAGAGAAATGAAGGATTTGTAGCTGAGTGCATAGAGGCCTAGGTAGAGTCTGCAGTTGAATGCGCGGACCCCTATAGAAATGTGCACAGGGTAGTTTGAGTCTGTAATTAGTACATTGATATCAATAAATATAATTTTCCGAAGAATTATCGAGTATTTCTATTTATATCTGTTAATGTTATATGATGCTAATAAATGACATGTCTTATGAAATACTGATTGAATGTTACGCGATTATCATGAATCTATCTTAATGATGTATACAATGCATTTCTAGGAACTTCCATCAAGTTTTTAGTGATTTCTCTTATGTTTTCTGATGAATTAAGTAGATCTACATGAACTCCAATTTAGGATTTCTTTCTAATGCACGTAAGTAGGTAAATCGATTGTTAAAGGTCTTTAAGGGCTGATCGTGGACCTTCGTGAAGGTCTAAAGGTTGTTTTAGCTGAGTTATAGTGACATTTCCTAGGTTGTATCGATCCGCACGAAGGTAGATTCAAGGCACTCGAAGACGTCACACTAGTATCCAGAAGCAGAAACTCTGTTCTTGCATCCCCTCCCCATACTGCTCCAGTGAGACTTCAGCCTAAGCTACACAGGTTGCAGCCAAAAGGGCCAGTAGTGTAGGGTTTTGTTGGTTGGCACAACTAATGCTCAACTTGGGTCAGGACCCCCTAAGCCAACAAATTGATAAACTTATGTGTGAAGTAAGTGAAATATTTTTTAGTTCAGTTTGAAAAGGATAGCTTACACACTGCATTTCTCAAATGTATAACAATTGAGTTGGGAATAACATCGATTGTTTTATTTCAATTCAATAGTGATTATTATAAAAATTATGGTAATTGTTTTGTATTCAGATATAAATTGTGTAATATTTCTTACCATCAGATTCATTGAATGTCCGCCATTAATATCACATTGAAGGTGATTGGATGATTAAAAATCTAGACTAGAAAATAGTGTATCTAGATAACGATGAAGATGACTAAACTGTGATTAGGAAATAATTCTAATGTCTTTCACTTAATTCATTTTTCATTATTATTATTATTATTATTATAGCACACAATAAGCCAATAGGGATACACCAACTTTCATTTGTATTCAGATACAGATTGTGTTAAATTAATTATGATCACTTCTCATGGACGTACATTGTCAATATTGCATTGAAGGCATTGGGACAATAATGTATCTATATAAAAATGAAGATGATTAAAAATATAGATAATAGTTTATCTAGATAAATATCTATCTATGGATGTACCATATTTTTTTTTGAAAAGAAACATAATGAAAAATTTATGATATTTTCGCTAATTACTAAATGGAAATTTATGTTAATTCGTTGATTATATTTGCATAAATATTTTGGTAGAGTTGAAGCTATATTAGTCACCAATATTTCATTAAAGACAATGAGATGATAAAAATCTAGATATTGGTCTATCTAGATAATGATCTAGCATCCCAATATAAAAAAACATATACCTTCTGTTGAAAAATGCAAGAAAGTCTCAATTTGATTTTTCCTTCATCAAATTGAGAAAATTTGGATTTCCACATCAAAAGGAAAATTGGATGCAGTTAACTTGTGTGACATGGCTCTTTTCACTCAGTTATCTTGGTGAATTCAATTTAGTGGCATGGAATTTAGTCGTATGTAGTGATTCCTAAATTTTAGGAGCCTAGGTTGAGTTAATTTCAGTTGTAATTAGTTAAACTAGTCCTAACTATTAATAGAAATATTTGGTGGTAAGTTAAGAAGTGGACCATCATTCTAACTCAAACTTTGTCTAGTTAACTGATCAATTAGCTAATAATTATCTCATGCATGCAAATAATATGACTTGCCCAGTTGTGGTCGAGTTTCCAACGTAGTTGTAAACTAGTTTAGTGTATAGGTCTTGCATGAGGTCGGGTGATCAACCCAGAGGAAATATGCAAGCACTTTGGAGGAAATTCTTAATAAGGGCCTATTTCCTCAGGAATTGTGCAAGAAAATAGGGTGCTCAAGCATAGGCAAAAATTGACTAAGTCTAAGTTAGAGCTTCTCAGTGAGCAAAGAGATAAGTTATGCACTTGCAGGTTGTGCTCAGTTGTGCAAAGAAATTGTAATGCATCTCAATTCATCATATTAATGCAAGAAGGCATTGGTTTTTTTAGTATTTTTCTTTTCTTAGGAAAAATACTATTTTCATGTGTTTTATTTCTTATTGCATGTCTAGAATTTTTGTTCTAAAATGTGAATTAACTTTGCAAATCAATAGAGTAGGTTTGTGTCCTATGATTTTGATTAAAACTTCATGAGTAGTTGAAAATAGACACCATAATTTCTATGTTATATCAGAGCAAGATTCATTAGAACAATAATTTAACCCATGTACTATGTTTTGGTTCCTTTTAGTGGTTGTTTAATTTCCCTAAGTGTTGTGGACAAGTGGCATACTTGTCACAACAAGTGGGTTGTATTTTGATACCCTAAGGATTGACTTTTGGAGAAGCCAAGAGAAGTCAAGCGGGTTGGTTTTTATATCCTATTTCACTAGTTTGGTGTTTGAAAAATTTGAGATAAGATGGTTCATTCCAAAATTTGTAGACCAGTCAAGGAGTGACTGTATGTGGGCAGCTTTGAAATCCATAAGAAGATTGAAACTAGCAGCTTATATGTCACAGAGATAGGGTAGATGTAGAAGGTCGAGCACTGTGCACAAATGTAGTTGTGAATAGTGACTTTCATGTGCATTATACAACAACTTGAATACCTCAAGTATAGTATGCATGAAATGAGCCATGGACTATTGGGAGGCATAGTTATGGAGCCTTAGTTCAGGGTAGATCTAGAAGACCCTATGTGTAGACTTCTTAATGGAGCTAGAATGTTGCTATGGGGAAGACCAGTGAGCTAATTTTTAGTGACACAAAATGGATTTGTGATCACTGACATTGGTAGATTCAGGAGAACATAGATTTCCCACATGGAAATCATGACTCAGAGGGAGTCTAGTTTCATAGGGAACAACCATGTGTAATCTAGTACTTCAGGATCTAGGGAGATCATAATCATTATTATACTAGTTGAAGAAATGATGTGGAAGAAGAAATAGAGAAGTAGCAACAACATTATGGGTATATCATTTTGTCACCATGCATCCATCTATATCTCTAGGAGTGAGGAGAGGTGAAGTAGATCCTTAGTCCTAGAGTTGTAGAAATTTGAGTAAGGTTCATTGATGCATTCTCCTTGTGGATCATTACCTTTCTATAGGGGCCCATGGTATTCATTAGTAGGAGGATCAATTTAATTCATATATAGAGGAGTGTAGAGTTTTTATAGTAGAGGTGAAGGTTGAGTAACTGAGTGAATAGCAACAGAGTTTTTCCACTAGACAGTTGCAAACACAACTGATTAAATGTTTTTTTCTATGCTTCTCAGTTGCAGATGTTGCAGTAGCATGAAAAAGAGTGAGAGGTGTTGTTACATTACATTCCATGGGTGTAGGATAAGGGTGGTTGGTAATCCCTTTCTTTCTGAAAGGGAGTGTTGAAAAATGCAGCAAGAAAGTCTCAATTTGATTTTGCCTTGACCAAATTGAGAAAATTTGAATTTCCACATATGTAGACAACTTGGATGTAGTTAACTTGTGTGACATGGCTCTTGTCACTCAGTTAGCTTAATTAATTTGATTTAGGGACATGAAGTTCACTTGTATGTAGTGATTCCTCAATTTTAGGATCCTAAGTTGACTTTATTTCAGTTGTAATTAGTTAAACTAGTTCTAATTGTTAATAGAAGTAGTTAGGGGTATTTAAGTACTGGGCCATCAGTCTAACTTATAGATAATATAGTTAACTAATCAATCATCTAATAATTGTATAATGCATGAAAATAATACGAGTTTCCCAGGTGTCATAGAGTTTCCAAGGTAGTAAACCAACAGTTGTTAACTAGTTGATTGTACAGATGTTACATGAGGTTAGGTGATCAACCCTAACAAATTGCGAAATAATTTTGAAGGAAATTCCTAATTAATAGGAGCCTATTTCCTCAATAATTGTGAAAATAAAAAGGGGGCTCAAGCATAGGAATAAATTGACTAAGTCGAGGTCATAGCTTCTCAACGAGTAGATAGATAGGTTATGCACTTGAAGGTTGTGCTCAATTGAGAAAAGAAATTGTAATACATTTCTATTCATCAGATTAATAAACGAAGACAATGGGGTTTTTAGGAGCTTGTTTTCCCCAAGAAAAATATTATTTTCATGTGTTATTTCTTATTGCACGTCTGAAATTTTTGTTCTAAATTGTGAATTATCTTTCGCAGAGCAGTAAACTAGGTTTGTGTCTTGCAATTTTTATTAAAACTTCATGAGAATTTACAAATCTACATCATAATTTCTACACTTTTAATATAATACAAATTCATATGTGCCTCCTTTCACATCAAATCCATTGGGCGCAAAATATCATAGATTTACATTAATAGTTTAACAATACCCTATGCACCACTTCACACAATGGAAATTAACAATATTAACCATTGTTTTCTCCTACACATATCCCGTCATTCACAAAGATTTATAAGTTTAAAATCAAATCTCTATGCAACTGCTTTCCCATAGATACTACATACTCCAAACAGTCAAAGTTTTTCAAAATAAAACATAAGGTCGATTAAAAATGTCATCATAAATTTGTCATTTTGTTGTTATGCCTGCTAACGTATGAGTTTGTCATTTTGCATTTTCGACACTCTGGTCATCCCTTTTTTTCTTATGATAGACTCTGCAAATGAAAAAATGTAGTTGCATAGAGATTTTTATTTTAGAGCCATGAACCTTTGCAAAATTATTAATTTTGTTAATTTCCATTGTGCAAGGTGGTGCATAGGGTATTGTTAAACTACTAATGTTAATCTATGTTATTTTTGTGCAAAATGGATTTGTTGGGAAACAGGGAACATATGCATTTGCATTATATTGAAAGCATATGTTTTTTCTATATTGGGATGTTGTATCATTATCTAGATAACTTTTATCTAGATTTTCAATTGTCTCAATGTATCTAATGCAATATTGATGATGAATATAGCTTCCGCTCTGCCAAAAGCTTTATGCAAACATAATAAATTAAATAGTGGAAATTTTCATTCAGTGATTAGCAGAAATATCATAAATCTATCATTTTCTTTCTTTTCATATATATTTATGGAACATCCCTAGATTGATCCTTATCTAGATAAATCGTTATCTATATTTTAATTGTCCTCATCATTATCTAGATAAGATGTTATCTAGATATTTTATCGCCCTAATGCATTCAATGCAATATTGACATCGTGTAGCCAGGGGAAGTGACTATAAGAAATTTAACGAAATTTGTATCTAAATAAGAATAATAATTGGTGTATCCCTATTGGATTATTGTGCTCTATAATAATAATAATGAAAATTGAAATGAAACAAATAATTCGATGTTATTTCTTAATCATAGTTTAATCATCCTCATCATTATCTAGATACACTGTTATCTATTCTAGATTTTTAATCATCCCAATGCCTTCAATGCAATATTGTTGATGGAAATTTAGATGGTAAGAAATATCACTCAATAAGTATTTGAATATGAAACAATTGGTGTAATTGATATAATAATCATAAATGAACTGAAGTAAAATAGTTGGCATTATTTTTGAATCAATTTCTATAAATTTTAGAAATGGCACAGGTAAGTTACCATTTTCGAAATGAACTAAAAAATATGTCACATACATTTCATAGTTAAGTGTATCGATCTCGATCTACAAGTACTAGTGTTAAATCCAATGTAATAATCATCTACCAAATATGGAAATTCCTGTGAAGATGCTACAACTATAAAACTACAACAAATAAAACAAACCCAGCAAAAGAATTGAGTAGCACAACAATCGCACCAACAATAGATAATGCCATGATATTAATTTAGACGAACAAGATTTTATATTTTTTGTTGATGTGTTATGATCTAAATCCACCATAACACTCTAAAGAGAATCCCTATGATTACCAAGAGTCCCTACTTGATCACAATGTTATGTACTACGAAAATGGGCATATGATGCAATGCCAGCGAACTAGAAATGATTCACTTATCATTAATGGCAATATCATATCCCCATATCCTCAACGCATAACATTCTAATTGAAAAAATGAAAAATTTGGTCAATGATCCATCGTATTGATTGAATTTATGTAAGTTTTACAAAGTGTAAACTTATTAATGATTTGGCTCATAATATTTCATGCTGACAATATGGGAAAATGATGCACTGCCAAAGCACCATAAATTAATCATGAAATCATATGCCAATATCCTCAACACATAACATTATAATTGTGAAAATGAACAATTTGTTTAATGATCCACTAGAAAAATGAAGCAAAGGTTGTGAATCTTAATAAGACATGTAACAATCTTTTAATTAATGAAAGATATGTTGTTTTTTTCATTTGAAATTAAAAAAATTGTCCAATGATCCATCGCATTGACTGAGTGCAATTAATCTTCAAGAAATCGAATGCTATTAATGATTACTAGTTTCTATGTTATCTAAAACAAAAGAGAAATGTTTCTTATTTCATGTTTGTTACAGTTTGACAATCAATTGATTAATGGTTGTTCTCTTCGCACAATGAAATCTCTATTTATGGATATATTTATGTAAATAGGAATATCTATAGAAATATAGAGGAAATACATTCTACAGAAGAAACTTTCAAGCTTTCACTCTGTAGAGATTCATAGTTGTAAAATCAACATTATATGAAATTTCTCTCCTACACATACTTTGTACTCCACACAGTAAAATCTCCGCATAATAAAACATATTAATGTTCCCCATTCTCCTACACATGCCTCACACATGCCAGTCTCCACACAGCTTCCTATGCACATGCTTCTTCGGTGCATGCTTCCTTCATACAAACACCTTCTAACAACAACATGCTTCCTCTGCACAACCACTTTTGTAAAAAATTCCTCTACATAGCCACCTTCGCACATGCTTCATAGATAATGACCTATTAACTTTTAGTCAAAAACATCATTCACTTTCTAAGTTAGAAAGATATAAGCATGTGCTTCCTGATGTTAATCAAATAAGGTAGATCAAGGTTGTGTGGCCTAGGAAAATCAGAATTGTGGTTATTTCTAAGCGTAAAGACATAGAACCCATCGTTCTCCCGCACATACCCTGTTTTACAGAAAATTTCACACCAAATCCATTATGTGAAAAACTCCTAAGAGATTAACATTAATAGTTTAACAATACCCTACACACCACCCTACATAATGGAAATTAACAATATTAAAATCAAAAATCAAAATCAAAATCTATATGCCACTGCCCTATCTTGCATACTCTGTACTCTGCACATTAGAAGTTTCACACAATGAAACATAATAATATTGTTCATTATACCACACATACCCCATACTCCATAAACATTCATACAATATCTGATCTGGAAATATGTAAAAGTATCTCCACATAACGACTTGTGTATCCCATGGGGGGCGAACCCAAAGATGGTGGGTGGACCTACCCATGGTTTTGTGCATGGGTTTTACACATAGTTTTGGGCATGATGGTTTTTTCCTGCCCACACAAAGGACCTACAGACATGTCAATTATGTCTATCATGGGAAGAATAGTACCATAATAGTTTCAATGTTAATTTTAGAGCACTCACTAGTGGAATGGCCACTTAGGAAATTAGTTTTTTTTTTTTTTAAATCAATTGTCAGATAGTAAAAAATTACTAAAAAATAAAATGCTCTCCACCAGGTGAATTATGTTCCCATCGGAAGTTGCTAGCTAGTCAAAAAATTAGAAATAAGATTTTTGAGAATATTAAAAATTTATTTTTAAATTTTTATAAAAAATAAATAAATTCAACATTTTCAAAAAAATTTAGTTAAAATTGCAAAAAAACAGCGAAATAATACACAATCAATACAATTTGACCACGAGATGAATTTTATAGTCCTTAACGAGACACATACTAATAAAATGAATATAAAAGACTTTTCATTAAATAAAAAATACTTAACACGTACATGATTCTTTTTTAATAATTTCTATGCTTTAAGATACTTACGAAACTTACTTTGTAACTTGAAAGTAGACTAAGCGATATGTTTTTTCAATTTATGATACATAATATTGTTTAAAATATTTAATTATTTTCACAACGAATAATAGTGAACTAGGATAGGATGATGAGATTAAGTGGATGGTGGAAGGGGAGTGGAACACAGCGGCAAGGAGATCTAGGGTTTTCAGGTCGGTGGCATAACGGATCAGAGATTGGGAGAAACGAAGACCTGCGAAGGGATAGGAGGCCCCAATCAGACACGCGGGGAACTAATCAGGAAGAAGAAGCAAGCAGAGAGAAGTAAAAATTCGGATAGTACTGAAGGAAACCATGGAGGGGAGTCAAGGGAGGGGAGAGATCCCCTCCTTCAAAAATGTGGTAGCAGGAGAATCCAGTGGCGGAGGACGGACAAAATCACAGTTGGACAATGACAAAGATGTACCAGTCTTGGGTAGCCGATGGCAAGTAAGAATGGGGAGCAGATGCCTACCTAGGGTACAAAAAAGACCAAGGTATGTGATCCCAAACAATAAACTGGAAGATTACAGCTGCTATATGAAAGATCATGCATTGATCTGTAAGTTTATAGGTTTTTGGCCCTCTGAAAAAGATCTGGTAAAATGGAATCAATTAAGATGGAAACCAAAAGGACATGTTGACCTGAAATTGGGATCCAAGGGTTTCTTTACAGTCATTTTTGCAAACCTAGAGGATAAGGAGAGAATATTTGAGGAGGGACCTTACTTCATGAATAACGCGGGTTTATTTATGAGACATTGGGAAGAGAGGTATAATCCAGATGCAGAAAAATTACTGGCAGCACCCATATGGGTTAGGCTGTTTGGGTTACCAACAGAGTTCTGGCACCCGGAGATTCTGGAAGGGATTGGAAACTCAATAGGGGTGTTCGTAAAAGTAGCAGAAACGACTAAAAGGGGAAAATTCACATCCTATGCAAGGATCTGCGTATATATGAATATAGCAGAACCCCTACCTGAATTTGTAGAAGTGGAATACCATGATGAAATCTGGCAACAGTCGATAGACTACGAGCACATTCCTTTTAGATGTCGTAGATGTCATGAGTACGGACACCTATTCAGGGAGTGCCCACAGAACAGGGAAGGAGAGATCACAAGAATTATGGAAGAAGAGAAAAGAAGAACAGAAGGAACTGAGACAGGAGAGAGGGGTTTTAAGGAAGTCCAAAGGAGACAAAAACTGCGTATTGAGGGACAAAGAGGGCAACCAAAAGGAAAGAACATTCCTGTGGAAAATCAGAATAAATTCTAGGTCCTCCAAGATGAGGAAGAGGACACAGAAGAAGGTAAACAGGAAGAAGGGGTTACGGAAAATGTCCCGATGGAAATCATCTCGGAAACCTCAGGCAAAAATACCAGCTAGGCCAAAGAAGCCGAAGTTGAGATGGGTGAACGCCAGGAAACAACAGAAGAACAGTTAATGCAAGGGGCAAACAAGCGAAAGGAAAATGGGACTGAAGAAGAAAGGATAATGAAGAAATTGTTACAAGAGTGGAAGAATTTAGATGAGAGATTCATTCCAGAATCCAAAAAACAACAATACAAGGAGGCATTTCAAAAATATAAGGAGAAGAAAGGAGGTATGGCGGAGATCGGACCAGACCAATCAGGAACGCCAGGATCTCAAAACATAGGAATGGATGGAAGTGGCAAAGGAGGAAGGAAATGAGGAAGGAAAACTTTGAATGAGATGATCCAAGCGGTAGGGGAAACTTTAGTTAATTCAGGGAGAGTGATATCTCTGTCAGAGGTATTTCAACAACCCTTAAAAAAGTTTTAAATGATTATTACAAGCTAGAACATAAGGGGACTTAACAGTAAGGGCAAGCAGAGATATCTGAAGGAGCGACTGAGGAAGGATAAGCCAAGTATAATGATGATTCAGGAAACAAAAATGAATCACCAACAGATACAAGAAATTTTGGAAAAGTCGAGATCAAAGTATGAAGTAATGGCTCAAGACACGGTTGGGTCAGCTGGAGGTTTAGCGATTTTATGGAATACAGAGGAGGTTACTTTTGAAAATTGGATCAGCCTCCCCAGAATACTATCCGGAGTGTTTAGGTTGGCAGGAATGAGGGAAAGAATCCTCATTTCAGGGGTTTATGGTCCCCACTTACCCAGGGGCCGGAAAGATTTTCTAAGGAATATACAGGCAGTAAGAAGAATAATCCCTGATAATATATGGATAGTCGGCGCAGATTTTAATTTGATCTGTGATCTAGGAGAAAAATGAGGCGGCATCAGGAGGCAGGATCAGAGTATGGAGGATTTTAATGAGCTCATAAGAGATCTAAGATTAGTGGATATCCCAACAACAAATGGTGTGTTCACCTGGAATAACAGGAGAGGTGGAAAGAACCAGATAGCATCAAAGCTGGATATGTTCCTCCTATCAGAACAAATTATGAACAGGGATGTTTTTATAGAGGCAAAAATCCTCCCGGGCTTAGGCTCAGACCACTGGACGATCTGTTTAGAAATTGACATAAAGAAAATCAAAGGCAAGAAACCTTTCCGATTTGAGGCCTTTTGGCTCAGAAATCCGGATTTTCTCCATAAAGTGGAAGAATGGTGGACTCAGAGTCAAGTTAGAGGGCAAGGAAAAATGAACACATTCTAATTAAAGCTCAAGGAAATAAAAATCAGAATTAGAAAATGGAATAGGGATGAATTTGGGCATATAATGGAAGATAAACAAAAGCTCGAAAAGGAAATGGAGGATATCCAGCAGCAAATTATCCTAGAAGGAAGGAATGAAGAAAGAAGCAAAGAGGAGGGAAGAATAATAAGCCAGTTGGAAGAAAGAAGAAAACAAGAGGAGATCCTGTGGAGGCAAAGGTCAAGAATAAACTGGCTGTGGGAAGGTGAGAGAAATACCAAATTCTTTCATCAAGCAATGATTCAAAACAGACAGCGAAATCGGATCTTCTCAATCAAAATCGAAGTAGGAGAGCGGGTAATCGAACAAGAAGGAATAGAGCAAGTTCTGGTGGAATACCATAAGGGGATCCTCACCGAAACTCAGGACGAAAGAGGAGAAGCAATACAACAAATATGCAAGGAGATTCCAAAATTAATAATAGCATAACAAAACAAGGCTCTTATGTGTGTAGCCACAATGGAAGAGGTCGAGGAGGTGGTTATGAACATGAAAAAAGGAAAAGCACCGAGACCAGATGGTTTCACAGCATAATTTTATCAAGCAAGATGGAACTTCTTGGGGCAGGAAGTCTTGGAAGCTGTCGAAGAATCTCGCTTAAAGCAAAGGATGTGGTCAGGTATTAACTCAACCTTTTTAACTCTGATTCCTAAAAGTAATAGTTCTGAGGAAGCTCAAGGATTCTGGCCAATAGCTTTGTGTAATGTTATTTATAAGATCATTGCTACTCTGATAGAAAAAAGGTTGAAACCGCTACCCCCGAGCATCATATCCCCAAAGAAAACGGGTTTTGTTGAAGGAAGACAAATACTGGATGGTTTAGTGGTTACTCAAGAGATGATACATTCACTAAACCAAAACAAGCAGAGGGGAATGATGATAAAACTAGACCTCTCAAAGGCCTATGATCGACTGAGTTGGAGATACCTCTATGCAGTGTTGGAAGCGTATGGTTTTGAAAAGAGATGGATCGAATGGATATTTAGCATGATCTCAACCCCAATCTTTTCAATTCTGGTCAATGGCAACCCAACAAGGACATTTAACGCCTCAAGGGGTATCAGGCAAGGTGATCCAATATCACCCTTTCTCTTTATTTTAGCAGCAGAAGGACTCGGGAGAACTATTAAAAGAGAGACTAGAGAAAAGAAGATCAGAGGATTAAAGCCCTGGGGTAACAATCTAGCTATAACTCATCAACAATTTGTTGATGACATAATGCTATTTGGGGAAGTTAGTATCAGAGAGGTAAGGGCGATCAAGGAAGTCCTGGATTTATTCACGGAAGCTTCGGGAATGGAGATTAACAAGGAAAAATATTGCACATTTATTTTGAACACTCCGGCGGCCATCAAAGCTCATCTCACTAGAACCCTGGGCTTCAGACAGGGGGAATTACCTACCAAGTATCTAAGCAATCAGCTGGACATACACCCCACCCGTATGAAAAATTGGCAGGAAGTTATTGATAAAATCAAAAGGCGGCTGACAAACTAGTCCTTCAGATCTCTAAATATTGCTAGTCGAATAGTCTTGCTAAAGTCTGCCCTTCAATCAATACCTGTATACACGTTGTCCATCAGAGCAGCTTCGAAAGGCGTCTGCTCAAAATTAAGGGAGATATTTGGGAAGTTTTTCTGGGGAGGCCCGAAACAACAGAGGAAATGGGCCCTCGTTTCGTGGGCAAATCTGATTCAAAGAAAGGAAGAGGGAGGATTGGGGGTGAGAGATCTGGAAATTCTCAACAAATTTTTAGGCGCAAAATTATGGTGGAGATGGCTACAAGGAGGAAAAGATGTATGGAAGAAAATATGGGAATGTAAATATAATATGCCAGAACTAACAGCAGATAAATTAAGAATTGAAGAAACCCCAAAAGGGTCATCAATATGGAATCTAGCAAGTCAGAACAGAGATATGATTAACCAGTACGCTTTTTGGGAAATCCGAGGAGGAACTAATGCAAAATTTTGGGAGGATGGGTGGCAGCAAAAAGGTAAAATGAAAGAAATACAAACCCTCCAAGAGATCCAACAGAGAGCACAAAGGGCAGGGATGGAAAATGTAAGGGACTACTGGGCGGATGAGGAAAGCAGTGGCATATGGAGGACATGGAGGAAACCAGGAGAATGGTGTGAAAATATAAACACAGAGTTAGAGGATATTTACCTCAAAGAAATGGATCTCAGAAAGATAAAAAGTAGGACAGGGGAGGACATCCGAAGATGGGGTAGATCGATGAAAGGGGCGTTCACAGTAAAAGAGGCCTACTACTTGACAACAAGGCAAAATCGGGAAGAGGGAGGTTTAGACTGGAGGAAGATTTGGGAAGGAAAATGGTGGCCAAAAATCACAATCTTCGCTTGGTTGGTCAGCAAAGTAAGGATCCTAACCTGTGACAAAATCCTAAAGAGAGGCTACCAAGGAACATCAAGATGTAGTCTCTGCAATAGTGAAGCAGAAAATCAAGAACACCTTTTAAGTAAGTGCCCTTATGCAAAAAGTGTCTGGGAGAAGATCAGATCACTATTTGGAAGGACAATGGGAGATCCTAACAATATTCGGAATACCATAATACAATGGGGTTTGGGCCAATTCCATAGCAAAGTTGTTAGAAGAATATGGAACTTATCGGTAGGCTTTGTGATCTGGTTTATATGGAAGGAATGCAACAGAAGAATATTCAGGGGGCAAAGCAGTAGACCAGAAAAAGTTTGGGAGGAGGTAAGCAAAGCAATCAAAGAAACCGTTCTCTCAGACAATTGGGATGAGGTAGACTGGAAGATGGACCAAACTGAAGGAAGAATAGCCTCGATGCTGAACTTAGAATTTAGTATGATTTACCCTAGAAAAGAAAGAAAAAGTAACCCACAAGTTCAAAGTCCCAATCAATTCAGATACCCAGGGATACACTCTATCAAATTGAACTTCGATGGAGCATCGAAAGGGAACCCAGGCCTGACAGGTCTAGGAGGTATTTTCCGCGATGGACAAGGAAAAACGAGATGACTCTACGCGGAGTGGGGAGGCAAGATGACGAACAATGAGGCCGAACTTTGGGCGATCCATCAAGGCCTGAGAATAGTAGTCAGAAACAGTTATATGAACCTGGAAATTGAAGGGGACTCGCAGATCACGATAGGGATTCTGTGTAAACTCAAGGATGGGTAGAGATGAGAAAAAGTAGCCAAAAGCTGGAGGACATCAGCCATTATCAAAGACATAGAGGAATTACTAAATAGGATTGATTACAATATAATCAACCATGTCCGATGAAATGGAAACAAGGTTGTGGATTTCCTAGCAAACTGGGGAAGCAAAGAAGCAAACAACAACCTAGATAGAAGTTGGCCCTCGTTAGAAAGGGATCACAGCTGGGAAGGTCTCAAAACAATAATAGACGAAGACAATAATGAAGCATCAATGACATGATCTGGAAAAAACTGATCACCCGATCGGGTTGCATGATGTGGAGAGGAGAGGAATTATGTTTCGGTGGCGGGCGGAGCAGGCGAATGCAGGCAGGTTTCAAGGCATTATTGCCACAGGTGAATGGTGCGGCGGGAAGGGTAGTGGACTAGATCGGCAGGACGGTGGATGGGACAGGAGGTCAGAGACAAGGTTGAGAAATGATGGCACGGGGATCGGGAACAACACACAGCGCATAAACATAAGGAGGAAAGGCATGCAGAGGAGAAGGTTAGTGAGGGAAGGGTGGTGAGCTAAACCGAGAGGGAAGGACCACAGAGCAATCTGACTTGGCTGCACAGAATGGAGCCACAATGATAGGGGAACAAGCAGACCTGTGAGCCGAGAGGGAGGTGAGAACCGTCGCAGAAAGGAGAATATGGAAGCAGAGGGAAGCGGGAAAGTGCAGCGCTGGATGTGAAGCAGCAAAGTGGATGGCGATCAGGGCAGGATCAAAGCGGACAGAAAGGGTAAGCGGAAGATGGAGGATTTCATGCAACAGGGCATCCCCGTGTATGAGGTCTCTGAAGGGGAGAGCAAAGACATGGCAGAGGGTCGAGAGGATTATGTGCAGGAGGAAAGGAGAAACGGCCGGAACAAACCAGTGACCGGGAATGGCGAAGATGAAGGAGGGAGCCCAACGAATGGTGCAGGAAGGGGCAGGGGAAGATACAGGAGAGGGAGAGGCCGCAGGGGAAGAGGAGGTCGGAGAGGGCAGGATGTGGCGGCAGGGCGCAGCAGACCGGGATGTCAGTGTAGCCCCAGCCAGGATGAGGAAGCTGAGACAGTGACGGGAGATGGGAACCGACTGACCAGGTAGACCATAGGAAACAGAGTTAGGAATGCAGAGAAGGAGTACAGGGAGAAATCTAATCCAAAATCAAAAGAATTATTGAGCATTGGAGGAAGAAGCCATCCAGGCCCAGTCAGAGGATGAGATGGAAGATTGGATTAACCTCCTGCCTGATCCAGGGCACACCAGAGGAAGAATGACGCTTTACAAATAGTCTCTGCACTTGTACTGGGTTATGAAGAGGCTCATGGGTAAAGCCATGGAACAGATAGCGATGGAGATGGCCGAACTGTCTCAGGGAATCCTGAATTTGAAGAAAGAATTGAAGAACATAGTAATCACTCTGCTTATGCAAGATAAACAACTGGAGGACTTGCAACAACAACTTGAGGCAAGCGGGGTGCTAGTCAAGAAAGAGAAAAAACAGCAAGAGAATCCAGAGGAACAGTAAATAAAGGCATGTCCATGATAAATTTAGGAACTGTTAATTCTGTTTCTGTTTTAGCCATGCATAACTTTTATGTTTATATATATATATATATATGTAGTTGTATGTAGGTAGTAATAGGGATATAGATAAAGTGTATAAGGCATGGAAAGACAAGCTAAAAACATTCTATTTTTGGGCAGCTGTGAAAAACTATCGGTGGTCAATAAGCCCGGTTTCCCATTAGGGCGGGTTGAGACCACCCTAACTATGTAATGTTTCCTTTTTTGATAATAGAATATGGCACCACTTAGCTTACAAAAAAAGAAATAGTGAACTAGGATAGACCAAATAGCATTCATATTCATATACATAATGTATAAGTGTTGTTGTTTAAAGAGGATATACCAAATAGCCTTTTCCAACTTATGACCATAAATCCCAACCCTATTTTGCAAAAGATACCTCATCATTAACCTCTTTGTTTTACATCATATTTCAACTATAATAAATAACAATTTGTTTAATTTGAAGTAAATAATAATTGTTATTGTCAACTACCTAGATTTGATTTATTTGTCTTATCTATAAATGTAGACATTCCATGATGTGTAATACTATTTCCGTCCACTTGGATTGACTCTTCCAACTTAAGATAATTCATAAGGTAATGAGTTAATAATTTTATGAGTTAATAAAAATCCTTCTATAGAATGGAAATCCTTGCGTATTGTACACAAATTTTATGAGTTAATAAAAATCCTTCCATAGAATGGAAATCCTTGCGTATTGTACACAAATTTTATGGAGTACGTCTGGTGATCCGATAGGTTTCCAATTAGTTACTATGATTTATTGACATTTTAAATATGGAAAAATTCATTAAGACTTTAATGCGCCACTTATCAATGAAATTAAAGGTTCATGAATATTTCCCTATCCTTTTTATTAATACAAAATTTATAATATCAAAGCCATATATCTTTTTTCCATGTTTCTTTTTTATGAGAATGTTAATCAAAAGGAAGGATTAACCCACCCTTGTCCTTTTAGTTAAAATGATGAAAATTCTAATATAAAGGATGGGTTCGCTATCAATTTTTGCGGCCCTTATTGATGAACTAGAAGAATAATAATCTAGAAAAGAAACTTATTAACATGAATGAGCCATACTGGAACATCACATTTTTTTCATCTATTTCCATTTTCAGAGAAACAAATTACAAGATTCATTTTGTAGGAGTGGTTTATCAATGGGACGTAGTTTGGAGAATTAGGGTTTGAAACCTTTCGAGGTCATATTAACGTGCTAAATAACATTTTTTTGGGGGTAAAACTTTATAGCTTAAACTCCAAACTCTATGGCATTACTTTAAACTTAGATAACTTTGTAATGGTGCAAGAAGCACATCAATCAAAGTTTGCATACAAATGTTATGTCTCTCAAACGTTGAACTAATCTATTTGAAAATCATGGTTTGAGAAGACGCCACATCATCCCCCATTACTTATGCAAAAGGGGCTTGCAATGTGAGGACCCAAAATATGACTCTAGAAGGGTAAACTTTGTAGCTCTAATTTAGATTTGAAGGAGTCAAATTTGATCCCTACCTGGATATTATGTTATGTTATAACCAAGCCACTAGGAGGAAAAAAGTCTTCCATTCATTTTGATTTTATTTTGTTCCACAGTAGAGTAGAACAACTTGGGAGTGGGATTGAGAGATCATAATATAGGGCGTTTAGTGCATATAGGAGCCAATCAAAATACATATCTCAGGTAAATATACAATGAGTTCCTTCTCCTTTTGTACTTGCATTGTTTCCATTCCAAATAAAGAAAAAATAGAGAAGTCTCACTTGTTATCTAGGTTTTATGTTGTAAGGGTTTCCTAGGGAATATTCTATATTCACTTTCATCGGTGTTTGATTGTATTTTATTATTTTCTATTTTCTATCTTTCATTTATCACATGCACAAGAAGAAAACAATAGTTAATAAATTTGCAATCTAAGGAAATTAGCACTCATAGTATAGGTTTTAGTCTATTTTTATCATATATGTTTTGATGAACTATCTAGTCAAATATCCATGACATTTTACATACAGTATTACTATCAGGGTAAGTTTCTTTGGGAAATCATGTGGGAAGTTATAAGATAACTAGGAAGTAGTTTACGAAAAAATTGTAGAATCCTAGCCATGGTTGATAAAATTATTTAGAATAACCTTTGATATCTAAAAAACAAGATATTTTCACAACTAGAAGCATAATTCATGGAAGGAAACCATAATGTGATGCTCCTCATGGAAGCCCTGAATAGAGAGCTTAGGTTGATTGGAGATGATGAAGATACCAACTTAGAGGTCAGATTCGAGGGAAATTTGAGGGATTAGGAAGATCCCAAGAAGAATTCAAGGAAGGAACTTGAAAAGAAGCAACAGAGTTCAAGTTTTCTAAACCATCCATAGTCCCTCTTTAGTATGGAAGTAAAGATGAACATTAATACATATCAATATGGGATCAATGCGTTAAATTTAAATCATTGGTTGTTGTAGTTAGAAATTTAATTTAACATTCACCACATAGATGATGAATGAAAATATTATTGCTAGACTGAAGTTAGAGGGTAATGCCCTAACCTAGTGGGAAATACATAGGAAGACACTCAAATCAGAGGGTGATACCATAGTGACTAAGTTGGAGTACTTTAAAATACTCATAAATTCCCAGTTATGCCCTATTGGGTATGTAGAAGACTAATGGAACTAATGGAACTACTTCAAGTAGATACAAGGTTATAGTGTATAGGATTACATCGCCAAATTTAGGAATATGTCCATCATGTAATTATTTACCCCAAGGGCCCTCATTTACTCAAGTATTTTATCAGCCTACACATTCATCTATGAAATCAAGTCATGGTTTTCAAGCAAGGAAAAATGGATGACACTTGTGTTGGAAACAATGTTAATACTAAGAGGGGGGTGAATTAGTATTAAATTTAATTTGAAATTTATGGAAACTTATTTTTCTTCATTAAAACATGGCATCCATTATATGTGAGGAAGCACTAAAAAAAAATATCAGTATCCATATCAACCCATACATGCATACACATCATGAGCAACAAACCCATGAGACAACGAAGTTTTATGTGGAAACCGTTTTAGGAAAAAACTACCAATGCTTGTTGTTGTTATTGATGTAAAATAAGAGCACATACACGATTACATCAATATGTTTGTGAGCCACCACTCATAGGAAGCACCAAGTCCATTTGATTGTTTTCTATCACCCACTGGAAGGAAGCAGCAACTCCCCCCATTTGTAGATACCTTTTCACCTTACCAAAAGCACCATGTGAAGCACTGAATTCATAGATTTGTTGCAAGAACCAACTTGCAAGAGGCACCAACCCCCAAGCCTTCCTAAGAACCCACCAGAGATGGAATCATCAACTTCCTGCATGCAGGCTCCAACCCAGACTCAAATAGGAACTCAATGTTCACTGTTATTGGCAGCCACGCTGCCTAATATCATCTTTGTTCTCTTCACAACCCTTGTCCCACACAACACTCTATGCAATGCACCCTCTACTGCAACTCACTTCTCTTCTCAACAACAGTCACTCATCATAGCATTTCACTGGACTCTTTCCTTTTTTCTTCAAAAACATGCATTTCATCTCTCTACCCCTTTAATCCACAAGCTCTCTTGGCCTTCTTCACACATCATGGGAACCTTCAGCCTTTCTCACAGCAACACTAACTCTATTGAGGTCCCTTTTCTTTGTATAAGGGCTCTCTAGCCTTTCTCTACAAGAATGGCTCACTCGGTCTCACACAGCAGTGCACCAAAACATATATATCTCCTCTCCTCTCTCCCATTACAATGTTGCTTCCCCCTTTTTTCTCAACTGGGTTCCTTTGTTTTATTCCTTTGCTACACATTCCTCCCTGAAAAATTTTGGTCCTTTCTATCTTGACCAAACGATCTCTTACATCATGATTACTTCAATGACCAACTCTCCTACACCATTTTAGTCAACTGGAGACTCATCCATCCACATGCACTTAGTGTTGTATCATAGATCCACACATGATAAATTTTATTAAACAACGTTATGATATCTCACAATGTCATTTCCTTTAGGCCCTTTCAGCTTAGCCCTTATTCCTTTGTTGTTTTATATGACCTCTTCCTGTGACAACCGATATAGCCCTTGGGTGCTTCCATATCGGAGTCGTCATATCTCGTAAATTTTATTCAAATAATGTTACGAGGTTGTGAGGTTTTGAGCTCCTTTTGCTTAGCACTATCCTGTTTTACCTCCATGGGACTAGGCACTATGACCAATGGCTTAGCTTTTAGGTGCTAAGGCCTTCTATTCCTATTGGGGGCTAATATCCCTTTATATTTTCTCTTCCACCATTGGTTCTTTTGGGTTTCCTTAACCATGTTCCAACACTTTAGAGCTCCTTTGTATTGGATCTTTCTCATAATTCAATTAGAGGGATCCCCGAAATATCTAGCCTCCAAAATGTATCCCATGTGGCATATTCATAGTACTTTAGGTTGTAAGGTCTTCCATGTGACCTTGGTTCTATCGGTTTCCTTGTGACCACATGCAAATTTCCGTTGAATCTCCTTTCATTGTAACTATTTTCAAAAACATTATAAAGGAATTTCGATGTTTCCTTCCTCCAAAATACTCCATAGAACTTGGGTGTTAGGTCTCACTCTACGCCCTTGCTTTTTTGGGCTTCATGACAAAGTATAAACAATATTGGAGCCCCTGGCATTGGAACTTCTACCAATTTTAATTACAATGGAGTTACGAGAACACTGACCTTCAAAATTATGACCTGTCGGATTACATCATGCTCTTGTCATCTCTCCATGTGGCGCCTCCTAAGTGGTGACATGTGTCACCCTGATTTTCCCCATTATGCTACCCAAATTTCCTAATCTTCCTACCACGTTTCCTATTGTATAGCCACGTCATGACTACGCCATCTGCTACCTTAGCCCCTTAGGGCCAATAAAGTGTTGCAATGTGTCCACCTGGAGGAGAGAGATAGGGATCCATATGACTTTGGTTTTTCGATGAAATTGTTTGTATTTCACTTCTCGGCATCCCTCAGTACTTAAAACTATCGAAGTTTTTGAAGAATTCATTCATTAATAAGTTTTGAGGTTCCAACCTATTGAGGTTTTGATGTACCATTCACTCTAATATTTTGGATTTCTGATATCAGGACTCTTTCAAAATAATTCTCTAAGGGAATAAGTTGTTGATGTCCTAATGTACTCATTTGTTCTTAGGTTTGATATTCCTTCCTATTTCATCTTCTCTGACCTTTGATATGAGCTACTTAGTCCCTTTGATATCTGGTCTCAATTCTTTGATCCTTTTGATATCAGGCCTTTCAAAATTCGGCTCTCAATGTTCTATGGTCCCAAGGCACCAAACCTCTGAGTTTTCGATTTTCTGACCTTCAATATTTCGCCTTCTAAATGTTTCCTACTATAGTATTCGCCCTTTCGATCTCTGAACTACCAGCTTGCTTCGATATTTAGGTTCCCAAATATTTAGGGGCCTAAATTCAACTTGCCTTAGATTTTAAGACCCTAACTTTGACAGTAAATAAATTTTGATCCATGAATCCATTTCTGGACTTCCACATACCATTGGAAATCGCTTTCAGAGAGCTAACCAACTATTTTAATTCCATGAGTATCTAAGCTAGTATATTAAGGAAGAATCTCCTCTAAACTCTAGGAATATCAATCATCATAGTCATCATTTAATGGCTTCTCCAATAAGCCTTCTACTATGATCATTTTGTATAGAGAACTATAGCAACCATGGAACGCCCCCTAAGATTGACACATAAATTGAATCAAACTAGCCCAATTACCATCACATCTAAGCTAGGGAACATCAAATCCAACAATTCATCAATTCCAGCTACCCAACACCTCTCCAACATGATTGTTGGCATTACTTCCAACCCACTTATAGCCACTAGCCATCCAAACAATGCCAAATGTCCAACAATATCCTCTTTTGGAATTAATGGCAACAACTCCTACCGCATTACTTCTTTACTTTGATGGACAATCCTCATGTTACCTCCATAATTCTCACTAATGAGCCACTAATGGCTTTCTCTCCTCTTCATGATCCATCACAACCTCTCCAATAATTCTCTCCCCCTTTGACATCAATGGAAAAGGGCTACAAGTTTCTCCTTCTCCCACATGCAATCACTAAGTGTCTAGCTACTACCCTATAAATTGGACATATGTGATATGCTCCCCCTGAACATATACTACCTCTAATTTGAATGCCTCTAGTTTAGAAACCCTTATGTTGATGATTACATACTCTCTCCACTATGCATCCTTTGTATCAATTAAAAGGAATTGATACCAATTAAAAAATTTCATGGTATTGTTGTTTCTACAAATATCTATCATTAGGGATGCATTGCAACCTTTTCTTCACCATATTTTTGACTTTCGAGATTGTGTTTACTTCTCTTTATCACCTTAAACACTTCTCCGTTGGAGATCATACTTCTATAATAGGGACTATTCCTTAAATAATACCAATTACTCCAAACATTTGATACAAATTGGACAATGTACCAGGAAAACTCTTATATCTTTTTCTCAAAAGAAATGTCCACTTACACAAAGGCTACTCCATATGAACCCATACCATCAATTGTCAGAGCGATACCAATTGAAGACCAAGGGAAATGAAATATTATACCAATTGTGTTTAATGAAAACAAGACTACTAGGCATAATCAAACTCACAACTTACATGAAATAAGGGTATTTACTCTATAAATTGGACATATGTGATATGCTCCCCCTAAACATATACTACCTCTAATTTGAATGCCTCTAGTTTAGAAACCCTTTGGTTGATGATTACATACTCTCTCCACTATGCATCCTTTGTATCAATTAAAAGGAATTGATACCAATTAAGAATTTTCATGGTATTGTTGTTGCTACTAATATCTATCATTAGGGATTCACTGCAGCCTTTTCTTTACCATATTTTTTACTGTCGATATTGTGTTTACTTCTCTTGATCACCTTAAAGACTTCTCCCCCAGAGATCATACTTCTATAATAGGGACTATTCCTTAAATAATACCAATTACTCCAAACATTTGATACAAATTGGACAATGTACCAGGAAAACTCATATCTTTTTCTCAAAAGAAATGTCCACTTACACAAAGGCTACTCCATACGAACCCATCCCATCAATTGTCATAGCTATACCAATTGAAGACCAAGGGAAATGAAATATTATACAAATTGTGTTTGATGAAAACGAGACTACTAGGCATAATCAAACTCACAACTTACATTAAATAAGGGTATTTCACCTAAGGTGAAAACCTTTAATTTGCTTAGGAATATTTATTCATGAAGTTGACTATTGATTCCTACTATTGCTATAAAAGCAGACCCCTTGATCCAATTCTCTCTGATCTCCTGCATCTTCTTTCTTGATTCTGTGTGGGGACTGATCATGTGGACCTGACTTGATTGTGGGCTTCCTGTCATTCCACACTTATGTTGCAACCCATCTTCTTCTTCCCACAATATAAGATATTATTATGTACTCTTCATTATGGTTTTTATCCTCCTTTCTCTTTCAATGCTGATAGATTTTAAATAAACAAATACATTACCGTAATAAAAAAGAGGACTCAACCATACCTTCATTAGTCAAATGCAATTTTTTGTCTTTTCCCCCTAGCTTCCTGCATCTGACTTATTCGACCTCCCTTGAGGCCATTCTCTTCCTTTACTAAATAGAAACATAGGATCTACTCCCCCTGAGAAGATCATCCTCCTTCTTCTCCCATACGTTCAGTGTTCGAATCTTGACAGAAGCATTACCATGTAGCTTCTTCTTTTCCCATGTTTGGGCCTTATCTTGACTGTGCAAGGCTAGAGGAATTTTTCCCTTCAACTCTCTTTCTTCACCAAATTATTCTTCCTTCCTTTTTGCCTTACACTTGGGTCTCCTACAAGAGTAGGAGGATCATTCTTCTGATTTCTTCCTCCTCTTTCCATCTTTCTCTTTTGACACTAAGAAATGAAGACAAACTCGTATTTCTCAACTCCACTGTTTCTTCTTGTCTTCAAATCCTGAGCTGCTACATTTGCATGAATATGCTAAGAAGTATGCCATTTCATCTCATACTTGCAGCTTTCTCTCTTTTGCCCAATATTTCCACAGCTATAGCATTTGATTTGTCTTATCAATGGGGTAGAGGAATTACCATGTCATCCAGAAACCTTGTCATGATTCCTATTGCTACCAACACGCATTATCCTAGCTCTTTACACATTCCTTGTTTGTTGTTACCCAACGCATTTCATTTTGTTGCATTCCATCTATAGTCTATGTCTTATGTCCAAAATTTTTACAAGAAAAACAATAACCATGAAAATGCTTTTGAGGACTAAGGATACATTTTATTTCAGGGATTTTTCCTTGAAGGGAAAAGGTCTTTTGTTGGTTCTTCATGTGCCTTCCATGATTGTCTGAAACGTTCCCCTTCATTCTTTCTTGCAGCTGCATAGCTCTCTTTTTCTTCTTTACTTGTTGCTTCTTCTTATCATTTTGTTGTTACTTTGTCTTCTCTCATTCTTGATTCTTTCCTTGTTGTTTTTGTTGCCCAACAACCTCTTTTCCTTTGAAACCTCCAACTACCCTTACTTGGATAGCTTACCCTTCAGCCCTTTCCCTCTTGGAGCTCGTTTTTCTTTGAAAACCAAACCAATGATGAGAGAGGATCTTTGCTTAGCAAGCATCCATCCAATGCCTTTGTGCTCTCCTCAAGCATATGATATTGCACAAATCTTTATTTGACTTTTCTAAGTCATATCTCAATAAGAAATTTGTAGTCTCTCATAGTAAACTTCTCTATCATTTAGCCGATTAGTTAACATGCCACTCAGCCTACTAGCCTCTTCTTCTTGAGCATTTTGATCAACTATTGTGTTTCTTAACTTCTCATTCTCAAGCTCATACTCGTGAAACTTCTCCTTTTTCTTGTAATTTTCCTATGATATGTCCTTGATCTCCTTTAGAGCATAGATCAACTTCTTTCTAAAATAGATCCTTTCATCTAGATAATTTTCTTCACGATCGGAGGTGTTAGGTGAGTCACCACAGAGATCTAAAACCATCTATGTGTCCATGGAATCCTCCACAGGTCTCAGGAGTATTCCATATTCATCACTAATATGGGTACTCTTATTTTATGCTATGGATGAGCAAACTTGGGATGTCTCTTCTTCCTCTGAGGAACCCTGATCGGTTATTTCTACAAATGTAGGTATTTCTTCACAACAACTAGTTGTATGACAATATTTATCTTCAGAAAAGGAATATGTACATATAATGTCTAAGTGACCTTTCTTTTTAAAATTATCACAGAACAATATCTTACCTTCATAGTATCATAGTCTCTCTTCAGAGCCTTGATCATCCTCTCTAGAGTGATGAGAAATAACTTCCTTACTGGAAGAACGATCTTCAATATTTTGAGAATAGTTCCTTTGAGATGCCTTTATCTTCTTCTTCCTTCTCTTCTTCTCATTATAAGAACCCTTCACAGATTCATGTTCACCGCTTTAGAATCAAGGTTCTTTTACCTCCTCTTCAGTGTTGTACCTTTCTCCTCCATATAGACATTGTAATTTGTCCAACATTTTGTTTGTTGACCCACAATTCCTTACCTTATTAGCATCTGGCTTAGACAACCCTTTCATGATGATTTCCTTGGACTTTGTATTGAACTCATTCCTCTCTCCATATATCATAGACAACCAAATGTCTTCATTGACTATCATCAAGTAGGCTTCCATTCTGATCTTCCAGAGATCATTTTGTGATCCATTTAAAAATGGGGATCCTTCTGTTGTCAACCAAAGTTAGTTAGCCATTGTTTCCCTTTAATCTACCTTCTAGTGACTAATTTATTCTTGAAGGAACCTGGCTCTGATACCAACTATTGGAAACAATTTTAATACTAAGAGGGGGGTTAATTAGTATTAAAGATAATTTTAACTTTATCCCAACTTATATTTCTTCATTCAAACTTGGCATCCATTATATATGAGCAACCATTAACAAACCACAACAGTAGCCATATAAACCCATACAAGCATACACATCATGAGAAACAAACACATGAGACAATGAGGTTTTACATGGAAACCATTTTAGGGAAAAACCACCAATGCTTGTTGTTGTTATTGATGTAAAATAAGAGCGCCTACTCTACTACATCAATCTATTTGTGTGACACCACTCATAGGGAGCACCAACTCCCTCCTTTTTTAGACACATGTTCAACTTACCAAAAGCACCATGTGAAGCACCAACTTCATGGATTTGTTACAAGCACCAACTTGCAAATCCTTGGATTTATGCAGGCCCCAACTTGTAGGAGACACAAACCCTCAAGCCTTCCTAAGCACCCACTAGAGATGGAAGCACAAACTTCATGTATGTAGACTCCAACCCCCACTCAAATAGGAACTCAATGTTCAATATTATTGGCATTCACTCTGCATGATATAAAACTTGTTCTCTTCATATCCCTTTGCCCATTCAACATTGTGTTCTATGCACCCTACATTGCAACTCTTTCCTATTCTTAACAATTGTCACTCATCACAGCCTTTCACCGCACTCTATCCTCTTTTCTTCAAGGACATGAAATTCGTCCCTTTTCCCCTTTAATCCACAGGCTCTATCGGCCTTCTTCACACATCACAGGAACCTTTGACCTTTCTCGCTGTAGCACTGACTCTCTCGGGGTCTCTTTCTCTGCAAACACACTCTCTAGCCTTTCTCTATAGAACTATCTCACACAACCTCACACAGCAGCACACCAATGCACATAGCTCTCCTATCTTCTCTCCCATTACAATATTTCTTCCCCCTTTTTGCTCAAATATGCTACTATGTGTTGTTCCTTTCTTACACACTAGTCAATGTTGCCTCTATTGTCCTGTATCCATATTTCCTGGGTGTACTTCAGCATGGCTCTTCATTATAATGTTGCATTTGATAAGGCCACTGATGCCTCAGTAAACTCAGAGTATGTGGTCTTGAATTTTTCTCCATATTGATAATTAATTCTCAGTCTACCTGCACACTTAAAAAAGGCACTGTCCTATCTATGAAAAATCTCTTGTCCCTGAGGCTCTCCATGCTTATTCATGGCTTCACACAGTTTCACTATACTTCTGCACAACTTCTCTATTCTTCATTTAATTTTTGAGACGTGCACAGGAACATCGGAGGTAGCTTTCTTCAGCTTAAGGTAGGCCCAATGCTCTTCCTTGTAAATTCTTGGTCCTTTCTATCTTAACCAAATAATCTCTACAATCATAATTAATTTAGTAACCAAATCTACTACACGTGTTTATTCATCTGGCGACTCATCCATTCCCATGCACTCAGTGACATATTGGACCTCGACACATCGTAACTTTTATCAAAACAAAGCTATGATATCTCACAATATTGATTCCTTTAGCACATTAGAGATTAGCCCTTGGTCCCTTTTTCTTTTATATGATGGCTACTTGTGACCACCGGTATAGCCCTTAGGTGCTACAATATTAGAGCCATCATATCTCATAACTTCTATTCAAATGACGTTACGAGGTTGAGAGGTTTTGAACTCCTTTCGCTTGGCATTTTCCTATTTTTCCTCCATGGGACTGGGTGCTATAACCAACGGCTTAGATTTTAGGTGCTAGAGCCTTTTTCCCCACCAAGGGCTAATCTCACTTCGTATGTTCTCTCCCTCCCTTGGTTCTTTTTGGTTTCCTTTAACATGCCCCAAGAATTCAGAGCTCCTGCATATTAGAGAGCTTTCTCATAATTCAATTAGATGGATCGCCGAAATATCCAGCCTCCGAAATGTATCCCATGTGGCATCTTCATAGAAATCTAGGTGCTAAGGTCTTCCTTGTGCCCTTGGTTCTATCAGTTTCCTCATGACCACATGCCAATTACCATCAGAGCTCCTTTCATTGTAACGTTTTTCAAAAACATTATAAAGGATTTTTGATGTTTCCTTCATCCAAAATAATCCATATTACTTGGGTGTTAGGTCTCACTCTACACCCATGGTTCTCTAGGCTTCATGACCAAGTGCAAACAATATGAGAGCCCCTAGCATCGAAACTTCTACCAATTTTAATTACAATGGAGTAACGAAAACTTCGACTTGCGAAATTATGACCTATCAGATGACACCATGCTCTTGTCATCTCTCCACATGGCGCCACTTGAGTGGTGACACATGTCACCCTGATTTTCTCGATTAGGCCACCAAAATTTCCTAATATTCCTACCATGTTTCATGTCTTATGGACACGTCATGACTACGTCATGTGCCACGTCAGCCCCTTGTTTAAAATAGTAACAAGAAATTCCAATTTAATTTGTCCTTGAATTAAATTATGAATTAAATCGAAATTCTATTCTCATAGCAACTTGTAATAGTTGACTAAGTTAAATTGACTTAGTGGGCTTAGGAAATTCGAGTTGGAAGTATATCTAGAGTCGTGTAGAGTGATCCCTAATTTTAGTGTCCCAAGTTGAGTTCTTTTGAGTTGTAATTAATAACTCAGTTTAACTAAGTTATATTTAGTTAAACTAGTTCTAAGTGTTGGAGGAACAAGTAGGAGGTATAGTAGTGGATGAGAGCTAGTGCATCCTCATTACCACAACAATTATCTAAAGATTCACTCATAAATAAATCATGCATGTCAGTTCACAGGAAGACCCAATTGAGATTAAAGTTCAGGGACGATGTACTATCAGTCGTATAATTTTTCAAGTTGTACAAATGGTGCATGTAATCATTTAAGGGCCAATGGATGGATTGCATAGTTATGCGGTGAGTATTTCCCAATTAAACATGGTCTAGTTCTCTCAGGAATTATGCAAAGAAGTAGGAGATTGGCATGCGTCATAATTGGCTAAGTGTGGGCTTGAGCTCACTCATGAGGCAGAGAATTAGATTTTACCAGTGCAGGAATTGTTCAACTTGAACAAGCATTGTATTTTATTCTCAAATATTATGTTTAATTCAATATAGATAGTCATGATTTTCAGCAGTTTCTTTCCCCAGAGAAATATTGTGTTATGTGTGATTGATATTCTTCCTTTTCTGTTTTTTTTCATCAAACAATTTTGGTTTTAGCTGAAGAGAATAGTAGATTGTTATCTTTTTTTTAGAATATCACATAAGTTGTTGAATCTACAAGTAAAAATATACATGGTATCAAAGCTGAAGACAATATAGAAGAGGATAATTTGATTTTGTTGTGTATGTGAAACCAAATTTTGAAGTTCATACTTCAGAGTCAACAATATGTCATTCTACAGTTTGAGACTTAAGTATGACCTGGAGGGAAACTCAAATTACATATCTTGGAAGGTCAGGATGGATGCAGTGTTGGAAGACAATGGCCTCAAGGAATTCATAGATCATCATATTCCGAAGCCTCCGGCATTTGATGCTAAATATCTAGTTGAATTGAGAATGTGTGGAAAAAGCAAGAAGGATTATCCTACAAGGAGTTAGAGATCACATTGTCTTGAATATCCATCATAAGGACATTACATTTGCAATGTGGAAAGCATTAGCAGACCTATTTCAAAATAGCCATGACCATAGGAAGTTGGCACTAAAGGACAAACTCAGAAAGATCAAGATGGAGAAGGGTGTCTCAATTCTGAAATACTTGACCAAGTTCACTCAATTTCAAGATGAGCGTGGAAGTGTCAGGATTATTGTTTCCGAAGACGACATGGTGATCTTAGGACTTCCTAAGAGCTGGTATAGTTTCCAAGAATCTGTTAATGGGAGGGAGAAGCTACAAGAGTGGGAGTGGTTGTGGTTTGACTTAGTACAGGAAGAGATTTAGTGGAACACCAGAGATGGATTCTCATCAAATCATGATGATGAGGAGAATTTTTCCTTAGTAGGTAAGGCAAAGAAAGGGAAGGGGAACTCATCCTATTCCAAATCAGATTTTTGTGAGGGTGGAAAGAAGAAGGAAATGTCAAAAGTCAAGTGCTTTCATTGTTAGGATTTGGGACATTTTACCACAAAGTGTCCACTCAAGAAGGTCAGTAAGAATCCCTCAGGAGGAGCAACAGATGAGGCTCTTTCTTCACAATTCAAACTAAACTTTACCCTCATCGATTGTATGGTATCATTGATGATAGGTAGTGTGTGGTACCTAGACAGTAGAGCTTCTTTTCACATGACTTGTAACAAACAGATCTTCAGTAATTTGGAGGAGAAGGATCTCCAAAGATATATCAAGATGGTTGATGATGGGAGGCATAGTGGTACTGGGATCAATACAGTTACCTTTTAGAGGGATTCAGGTTCTCCCCTCACTTTTCGAGATGTTATGTATGTTCCTAGTTTGAAGAAGAACTTGGTATCTATTGCCATGTTGGAGGATAGAGGCTGTGATGTGATATTTAGTAAGGGAAATGCATTCCTTCATCACATAGCCATAGGATAGGTGAAGAGGATAGGGGTTCAATTGAAGAACATCTACAAGTTGGAGGTAGAAGATTGTGCTTCCTTAAGCACAAAAGGAGAGAAGGTGTAGAGCCAAAACATGAAGGAGTTGTGGCATAGGAGGTTCGATCACTTGCACCATGGTACTTTGAAGATCATGTATCATATTTCTATCGGTCTTCCCAAGGGTATGCTAGAGTAGGTAGATACATGCAAAGTGTGTACATTGGGAAACTACACCAAAGCTTCCTATCATGACAAAAACAATAGATCATAGGTGATCCTTGATCGAGTTCACTCAGATGTGTATGGACCATTCTCGACAACATCCATGACCAAGCATGGGCATTATGTTATATTTGTTGATGATTTTTCTTGTAAGTGTATGATCTTCTTCATGAAGAAGAAAGATCGAAATTTTGCAAAGTTTTGTGAATTTAAAGCACTGGTCGAGAAATATACTGGTAGGAAAGTTAAAGCTCTCAGGAGTGATAAGAATGGAGAGTATGTGTCGAATGAGTTCAAAAACTTCTGTGCATCAGAAGGAATTAGATAGAAGTTGATATCACCTCATAACCCATAGCAGAATGGGGTGGCTAAAAGGAAGAATAAAAGCATTGTAGGAGTAGCATAAGTGATTTTTCATGATCAGCGTCTAACACTACACTTGTGGGTTGAAGCATGCAACAGAATTGTTGATTTACAGAACAAAATACGTCATCGAATCCTTGGGATGAGTACACTGGAAGAGGATTTTTCATGAAAGAAACCAGATGTGGGACACTTCAAGATTTTTAGTTCATCAGTCTACTTCCATGTAACTAAATATGCACGGAAAAAGTTTTATCCAACAGCTGAGTTGGGGATATTTGTAGGGTACATTGATACACCTCACAACTATCAGGTGTACCTAACAACCAACAAGATGATAGTGGTTCACAAAGATGTAAAATTCAATGAAGAGAAGTCCACGAGATGTTTCCTTGAGAGGGAGCTTCAACTACATGAGGTTGAGGATATTCTAGATACAAAGGAGGAACCTCAGGATCATGTGGAGTGGCCACATGCAGAGAATCAGGGAGTGCAAACACCCAGTCATGCAGAGTCTTCCATATATGGGAGAAAGCACACTAGAGAGGCTGACATGTTATTTCATGATGCTAGAGAGAATGTGGGAGAACCTACATCACATCGTAGGTAGAGGAGGTCATCTAAGAGGTACACTAGCTACATGGTTCTAATTAGAGGATGTGTAGAGACCAAGCCATCCTCTTTTGAGGAAGCAGTGCGACAACTAGTTTGGGTTGATGTCATTTGTGATGAGTATGAATCCATTTTTAGGAACACTGTTTGAGATGTGGTCCCAAGTCTTGAAGACAAGTCAGTGGTGAGCTCTCGATGGATTTACAAGGTAAATCAAGAAACAGATGGTAGTGTGGAGAAACACAAGGCCATGTTTGTGGCTAGGGGGTTTTCTCAAGTGGAGGGGATTGATTTTGATGAGACTTTTTCTCCTATTGCAAGGTATGCATCAATCTGTTTCCATCTGTTGCTATCTCTGGAACAATGTATGGAATTTTTGCATCTCTATCATGAGAGAATTCTCATATCTATTGCTTTTCTCATGTAGGGTCTTCAAATCATGTCTTAACTTATTTATTTCTTCTCTCTATATAGAAATTTTTTCCAGGGATTCTACCAACTTAATTGAATCATTTGCAATTGAAGAAGGATGTACTGCAGAGGAGAAGGATGCTACTATTGTAGCTATTGTAG
This sequence comes from Pinus taeda, assembly GCA_000404065.3. Lineage (NCBI taxonomy): Eukaryota > Viridiplantae > Streptophyta > Pinopsida > Pinales > Pinaceae > Pinus > Pinus taeda. The sequence goes on along the minus strand of APFE031589625.1, from coordinate 156,781 downwards.
GGATACCTTTTGAAGTAGGGATGCAATAGGAACTGCATCATGAGGAATCATTGCAAGTTTTTAACTTTTCTCCTTCTCTTTGATCAACTTGTCCATCTCTACTTCCATTTCATTGACCTTTGCACTCTCCTCCACTAATAGCTTCAACATTTCTTCTTTCTGTAACTATGTCTCTCCTAACTCCTTTTATTGTGGATCTTCAGTTTCTTCTTCAGGGCTATTATGTCAGAATTATTCTTCTCAATAATTTATTCCATGGCCTTTGAATTACTAGGATCAAAACCTTCTTTGATCACCATTTCATCCAAATATTTAATTTTGTTGTCTTTAGCAAGAGAGGAAACTTTCTCCAGTTTAAACTGAGATTGAACGTTGTTCAAAGAAAGATGAAGTTTGGAAGAAGTGAGGGCAGTCTGTGTAAAGGTTGAGTAAACCATTTCTCCTATTTTCCTATGCATGTCCATCTGATCCAAAGGATGAACATCCTTTTCCTCAAAATGAAAGGTAGTTTTCCTAAAGCGAGCTGCTGATTTTGGTTGTGGAACCTGTGCCTGTAAGAATTATATATGCATTATCCCCTTCTATGTGTCATAGGTTGAAATGAGACTATGATGGATTGGGGAAGAATGCTTCCTAAATTGAGTAGAGGAGTTGTCATGAAGGGCTTAATTCCTCTGTTTAATTTCTTTATAATTTTGTAAAATATCCAGTTGCCTCTTTTTTGTAGATGCCTCTAGTGTGTGAGGTATTGTAGTTGGAATCCCTTTAGTAGTTGAAGATGATGGAGAATCGACGATAGTGTTGTCAAACTTAAATTTTGAAGACCGGAGAGTACAATGGTACCATATGTTTCCTCTAGTAGTGGGAAGTCTATCTTAGAGCCAGTCTTAATTTTTTTGTATATATTTTGAATTCTTTGGCTATGACTTTTGTGACTGAAAGAGAGTGCACCTCTCTTGGTCTCTTCTTGATCTTTTCTTTGGGTATAGGTGTCTTTGAGACCATCCTAGAAAGAAGCCACTCTTTGGCCTCCTGCAATGTGTTCTCTACCCAGTTCTGTTGGTTCATGTACTTCTCTTTTTCGGGTCTTTAGGTATTCACATAGGGAGTTGCCTTCTATTCCAATCTTACATAGAAATTACTCCAAAGGGGTCACAAGACCATGTAAAACTAAAAGGGAAATTCATTTGTTTCAACAGGAGGTCTTCTTCCTCTCCTGATGCTCTCCTGTTACAGATAAAAGGTCCTATCTATGTCTTAATTGTGAATTGATACTTCTTCTTAGCTGCCAAAAAATGGATGTTGTCTGAGTGGATTATTTGCCTCATGTACTACAAGGAAAATATACTCATTGGAAGGTACTTGGGTACCTTATATGGTGGTAGATCAGAGCCATAAACTCTAATCCATGTAAATGACTGGTATAGATACCAATCGCCTGACTTCACCTGTTCACTAAGCTGCAACACTTTTTGAATATCCTCACTAATTCTTGGAATCTAGCACCACTTAGCAAACCAGTTGTTGGATACACAAACTAATCAATAAAATATGTAAAACTAAATTCCTGTGATTGTTTTCTGATCATGGAGGTCAATAAAATAATGGACTAAGGATCTCATTGTTGATCAAGCTTTTGCACTACAAAGGGAAACCTATATGTCTGGAAGAAATGAACATGTACATAATAATGGAAGAATATCTTAATATTCCTTCAGTTACAAAATGAAGGAATTGTTTATGAATTTCATCTGCAAGGAAGTGACCAGATTCAAAGGTGACTAGTAGTCCTTATTCTGTAGAAAGAGCGGATGGAAAGCCTAAAATAGGCTCATCTACCCATTCATTTGAAAAATAACCAAGTAAGCATGACAAGACAAAGATAATCTATTTGGTTCTTTGGGGGAAAATAGAAGAGGGATAAGGGGGATTTTCTTTGGGGAGTTTCGATTCTTCTGGCAGGAAGACCTCAAAAATTGTGGCTCTCTGAGGGAAGGTGAGTTTCTGATAGATTTCTTTAAGAGCCTCAAGGGAAAAGGGAGTGAGGGAGTCATTGTAGGGAACTTGCAATATTTGATTTATACTTTCAGAGGTAATGGTGAAAAGGATTTCACCATTAGGGGAGATGATATCCCACTTACTTGAGAGATAAGAGGCATGGCATTTAAGGAAGAGTTTAGGGAAATAGTAGGACTGGGGAAAGATAAACGAGGGTAGTCTAGACTTCTAGAGGTTAATATAGTCAAACTTGTCAAGCTAACTATCACGAAACTAGAAGCGTAATTTGAAGAGGTCGAATGCACACTATGTCTCAGCAAATTTGTAATCTTGGTCACCTACGGGGATGTGGTCCAAATCCATACGGGGAGTGAGCATGGGGTTTTACCATAGTGGAAATTTTAGGGTCCATCATGGTAACATAATGAAAATTGGAGAGGATGACAGGCGAGATTTATAGAGGATTATTGTTAATATTGCAGGAAAAGACTTAGAGGGGCTTCCTCTATGAACAGTCGTTGATAGGAAAGAAAGTAGAGGGTGGGAACATCATAACAGTAGGAAGGCGAGAGAATGAGTGATCATGGGAATAGGTGAGGCTTTATAGTTTCATAACTGGAGTGGGATCATTGGAGAGACGACTATTGGGAATTGTATTTACTCAGGAAAGGGGAAGGAGGCAATGGAAAGGAGTTGCAACGGAAATGAGTAATGGTTGTAAACATGGTGGAAAAGGATATGAGGAAGGAGGTGCAAGACCATTGGCAGTATGTGATAGATAGAGGGGATACGTGGTAGTAGGAGAGTGAAGGTAGAGGAGGGACATGGCAAGTGAATGTTAGTAGGAATGTGGGCTAAGGTGGGAGTGAGGAAAACTACTTTTGGAGGGGGTTGAAGTAGTTTGTGGTATTAGAGGGGGGAATTGAAATCAAGAGGGAAGGACACGTATCAACAGTGAAAACCACTTTTTGGACCCCCCCCCCCCCTCCCTTCATTTAAGAGAAATATAGCGAGGGGGTTTGAAAAGGATATAGAGTCGTCAGATTAAAGCAGGATCGTCATCAAGCACGGGGATATGTGTGGAATTTAATCAGTAGTGGTCCCACATCCTTTCACATGCACATATTTTTTCAATAAGGTTGGACTTTAGACTTCACATTATTAAAAATATCTCTTCATGAGATAAATTTCATTTTTTCCTAAACTAATCTAACTTAAACTAATTAGGGTGCGTTAGAAGTGAAAACCTTGTTTTATTTTGCCGTTTAAAGGACTAAATGCATCTATTCAAACAACTAAACTAATCTAACAACTACATTAATCCATATTAAACTACTGGATTAATTTATTCACCTATTTTACCTATCTAATCATAGCCAAGATTACACTATTTGGCTAAGTTATTCACTCTAATCTGATTGACATAAATTGAAATTTGTTTGAACATGATTAAACTATATGTTTCAAACAAAAAGAAGTATTGTTGAATTTTAAACAAGTTGCACACAATTTCATGAATTCATTCTCTACAAAATTATTGGACTATCAGTGGCACTTCAACATGAATCACTTTTAAATTTATTCATTTCTTTTATGGGGTTCTTTTATCATTTCTTTTTCTATTTCTATTTTTTCTATTGATACCCTCTTTTCAGTTTTCATTTTCATTTTTATATGGTTTTTTTTTAATTATTTGCAGTATGCAATATTATTTACAATATGAAATACTAGAAAAAATCATTCAATCATCATTTGATCCTATAAATTATGGGACCCTAACAATGGCTCTAGCTAGGCATGGCACTCTCCTTGTGAGCTATCAAGAACAGTAGACAAGTAGCCTTGAATCCTTGTCTTCAATGTTTTACTACATCTGATTTTTTGTGGATTTTGTAGTTATGGTGGAAAAATGACTAAAAGCTTAGGGCCTTGTCCATGGGCTTCAACTTTCAGACATAATCTACCCAATCATTGTTGGGTTGTGTTATATTCTTTCCACATAGTTAACAGGCATTTGAGGGGTACCCATAACCCCACTTTATGGGGTTCGGGGCAATGCCTCGGAAAATTTTGGTTTTGGACCCTATGTTAGGTTGGGCGGACCCACCTATGGTCTTGTGCATGATTTTTGGACATGTTTTTTGGACATGATGGTTTTCGATCCTTGGTATTGGATGCGATGGTTTTTTGGTCCATGGTATTGGACGCGATGGTTTTTGGTCCATGGTATTTGATGCTTCGGCATGTATAAATATGTATGTAACATTGAAAGGAACATAATGAAAAATCAAGCTGGTATTCTCGGTTTTGGGATCCAGTGGGAAGTCTTTGTGCATATGTGTTTTATGTGTTATGCTCTCGCATTTTTATTTTTCCTGTCATTTAGAATTCGTATGCAAGTAATTTCTGTACGGGGTTAAAACCTACATTTGGTATCAGAGTTGTTTTGGCTTCAAGGGGACGCCTTTGTTGCTGAGGGGTTTCGCTCGGGCCTGTGGTAGACCCTGTTCAGTGGGAGATCTGGGAGATCGATTCTGGTGGTGAAAGAAGATGGTGAGTAGCAGAAAGATAGAGATTGAGAAGTTCAATGGTCAGAGTTTTGAGTTGTGGAAACTCAAGATGGAGGATCTGTTGGTGGATAAAGAACAGTGGATCGCAGTAGATCCGGGTACCAAACCAACGAGAGTGACCGATGAAGAATGAAAGAAGTTGGATCGGAAGGTGAAGAGCACAATACAATTGTGTGTCTCAGATTCAATATTGTGGAATGTATCAAGGGAAGCTACGACGAAAGCTATGTGGGACAAGTTAGGGACTTTGTACCAATCTAAGTCTCTGGTGAATAAACTATTCTTGGGGAAAATGCTATATAAACTAAGGATGAAAGATGGAGACTCAGTTATCATCTATTGATATTAAGATTTCAGATGAAGATAAGTGCATCAGTTTGTTGTGTTCTCTACCAGATTCATGGGATAGTCTGGTTATTGCAATAGGTAGCAATGCAATTGCTTTGCAGTTTTATGAAATAGTCTCAGCCTTGCTGACGGAGGAGATGAGACAGAAAAATATGGACAACTAGAATGGTGATGCCTTGTCTGTATGAGGATGGTCCTAGAATAGAAACAAAAATAAGTCATCGAGTGGGAGATCTAAATCTAGAGGGAGATCTAAATCTCCAGGAAAACCTATAAACGTGGTGTGTTGGAAATGCAGTAAGGAAGGGCACTTCAGAAGGGATTGTAAATCTAAAGCTCCTGATAAAGGAAAGGGATCTGATTATGCTCCTTCTGGAGAGGCGAAAACAACCTCAGATGAAGGTGGGGATGTGTACTTGGCTTCTTCAAGTACACATGTAGACCACGAGGCATGGTTAATTGACTTAGGTGCATCCTTTCACTTCACTCCCCATAGAGAGTGGTTCTGTGAGTATGAGAAATATGATGGTGGTGATGTCTTCTTAGGAGATGATAGGAAGGCTAGAATCATTGGTCGTG